>ML354513.1:0-47900 GCA_005239505.1 Nicotiana paniculata
ATTAATTTGGTACTACCACATATTCATCAACATCTATGCGGTGAATATCACTTTCAAGAAGAACGTTATATATTATGGTCATTGTCAAAATTATATGCAAGATCTATTTCTTGCATTAGTGTTATCCTTTAGTAATCACATTGCCAAAATATTTTGGAGTACAATAGGTACGTGATCAATGACAGTCATGCCATAATAATGAAATTATTTTCTTATTTCATCTCAAACCTCCTTTTAGAGGTGAGTGTGGTATATTCACTACCACTAGCACGTTCATATTCTTCCAAGAATGAATATGTATTCATAAATTAGATGTTGTCACATTCTCATCATGAATAGATCATAATCATCTATATGTGCTTTACAAAATCTCATGTCAAATCGATGACAAATATAACTTTCAAATAGTGAAAGATTATTTTGAGAATTCTTATTATTCTCATTATCACAAATATGACGATTATAATTTCGTCTATTACCACGTCCACATCCATTGATACCTTCACGGTAATAATTTGTCTTCTTTCAGACTTATCACATATTGCTATCACATTCTCTTAAGGGGAATGAGAATGAAGCAAATTCAATGGGACATGTTTCCATTTTTTTTCTCACAATCATACATGAATTTGATCATGGCAAGACATAGAAATTTTACCACTTTGGTGGTTATAATTTCTTGCAAACTCTATAGGAGTTATAATCAAAGTTTATTGTGTTTGCTTGCATTTAAAATCAAATTATAGAATTTTAAGAATTTAAAAGAGAAAAATAAAGTAAAATACTTACCTTAAATCCAGAATTTAATCATGAAGNATGGAACAATTGACAATCATTATGCTCAATCCCAAGGCTTCTGCTCAATTGGTTAGAGTCTCGTGCTGATAACGTGTTATGAAACAATAAAAGAACAAGATCAATATTGCAGAGAAAGAGAGAGAGAGGAAATTCTTATTAAACTTTTGGGATGAATTACAATGGAAGAAGACCTCTCTATTTATAGGGAAAGAGTGACTTAGCCACCAAGTAACAAACCCTAGAATCTCTCTAGAATATAAACATTCACCATAAATAGAATTCTATTTATAAGATTAATAGTTTTATTATCCACTAAAATTTACGACTAGAGCTAGAGTTACGTTGACTAGGATTGCTTCTACAATTAGTTCTTTTTATCCAAAAAAAAAAAAAAAAATGAAAAAATGAAATAGTTATGTGGAAAACGAATCCGAATTGTTGAAACTAATGGAGTACTTGATTAGTCCAAGTTTGGATTATTAGAAGAAATCCCCTCTCTCTCTCTCTCTTTATTTTTTGTTTTCTTCTTGTTTTCTCAAGATGATCTCATATTTTGTGAAGGAACAGTGGTGTTCTCATGCCATCACATGAAATATTAATAGAATGGATTATGGTTTTGATGATGGAGATGATAATCCAAATTATATTACTTAATAACTAGTTAGCATGATAATCCTTCGTCCTTAGTAAGGATATATAGCTTAGACCATACAGATCATCCGGTGTGTGGCTTGTGTAACACTGTAGTTTTTCATATTCACGAATAGAAAAATTTGTACTAGCCCCATTAACCTCCACTATCTATAAAATTTTATTCGGTAGAAAAATTATGACAGATATATATAATCTCGTGGAGACAACTCATAGACTACGAGGTCATAATTAGAACTGCAATATTAAGAGTTTGACTTCATTGACTTTTTGACTACTGGGCGGAAACTGGAGTGGAGCCGTGTCCTCTCTCTTAGTGCAGTATTTTTTTTTAAAACAAATTATGTAATTATAAAAGATATTATGAAAGATAAAAAAGAACTATAAACTTGCAATAGTTTAGTACATTAAGGGGGATTTAGCCTAGCTTGACATGCTAGCTAATTTATGTGCCACCAACTTTCCCGTGTAATCCACAGGACTTATTAAGTCGTAGGAATTCAATTAAGACCTTTGATGTCATTAACTATGGTTAACTAAAACACAAAAAACTAAACTAAATTTGAGAGAAAATATTTGTTAAAAAAAATGAGCTACAAAAGCTAAGAGCACGAGAGAGAGTTAAAAGCAAGTGAGAAAGAGTGAGAAGGAAGATACCGCTAGTGTAAAATACATAGAATACAGTGCCAAATACTTTCTCTGTACTTTTACTTGTCTTAGGGCTCCGATATTGTTGTTTTGAAGAAAACTACACTAGCACGGATTGAAACCTATGAAATCTTCTTTTAAAAAATACAGGAAAGAAAATTAATTACCTCTAAACGCATAAGATTTGAGAATTGTATGGATCAATGGGCCTTGCGCTCTTCTTTCGTAAAAATTGCACGGGGCGACCAATTCTTCTTTCGTAAAAATTGCACGGGGTGACCAAATATGGTCGCCCGGCCTCATTTATAATTTAACCTATACTCACTTTTAAAATTTTTTTTAATTTGTATCCACTTGTTAAACAACTTCAACTCCTCCTTCGTTTTCTGAATGCTGAAAATTGAGTTATTGTTATGCATTCTAGCCTGATGATTCATATATATATATATATATATATATATATATATTTGGTTGTCCAATTATGTTTAGTTTGGTCTTATTCACAATAATTTAACCTCTTAGATATTTTAGCTTTACAGGCACATTGGTTTTGGTTCTAATTTATCTGTAATAACTTGTTTTCATGTCGAAAAATATTTTTCATTCTTCAATCTTTGAAATGAACAACATCAATCGCTGCTAATCATGGTCTATTTTAAATTCATTGTTGTTTTAGAACTTCAGCTCTAAGAATGCTGAAGTTCAGCAAATACAAAACAAACTTCAGCCCTGAAGTTCATCACAAACAGAACAGAACTTCAGCTAAAATCGGAACAAAGCTTCAGCTAAAACATGCTGAAATTTAGCAAATATAGAACAAAGCTCCAGCTACTAGAATGCTGAAGTTCAGCAATTACAAACAAAGCTTAAGCTACTAGAATGCTGAAGTTCAGCAATTACAAACAAAAACGTCAGCCAACACATGTTGTTGTTTTATTGAACTGAAGTTTACCATTTGCACTATGAACTGAAGTTTGTGTGATTGACTTTGCAAGTCATGCCAAACTTCATGCAACAATATCTGAAGTTTTGCTCCACTTCAGGCAAAAATTTTTGCTACTTCAGGCATGTATGCCTGAAGTTATGCGAAAAGTGGGTACGCTTGTAATTTTTTTTGCAAAGCGGGTATAAGTTAAAACGTGACCCAAAAAGCGGGTATAGATGCAAATCCTCCTCTTCTTTCATGTTAATGTAGGTTACTAAGAAGTGTTGGAAATGTGGGAGAAATTCAAAAATAGCCTGATTTACATAGGTGCTGGAAGTCATACATAGGTGCTCCGTCTCCAGTATATTATGCTGGAACTTTTCGCGTGTTGGAGTTCCAGCATAATATGCTGGAAGTTCATACACAGGTGCATCAATCTCCAGTATATTACGCTGGACCGGTCCTTGTTGCAACAAAATAATGACTATCTTTCAATGACTTTGCAAACGCTGGCTATTTTTGAATGGCCAGTCCGAAAACTGGCTAGCTCGTGCTATTTTTACTAAAAATATAGGTGATGAGTCGGCCTCTTGATTGAAAGAATTCTAGGGGAATCAGAAATAGCTAAATTTACAACTTAATTGAAAAATAGCTATAATTTTAAAAGTAATCGAAATTTAGCTACTTTTTCATGTAAAGATAGAATAAGAACAAAAAAATCTTAAGAATCCGAAAAAATTCCAGCACAATACGCTGGAGTTCGAGGTTTTTACATATGAGATTCCAACATAATGTGCTGAATTTTTTATAATGTGCTGGAAGTTTATACACAAGAGCTCCATAATCCAGCATATTATGCTAGAACTTTTCGTATGCTGGAAATTTGTACGCAGGAACTCCTTAGTGCAACATATTATGGTAGAACTTTCCGTGTTTGAGCAAAATAACGGCTATTTTTAATAACTTTACAAACGCTGATCGTTTTTATATTATCAATCCAAAAATTGGCTAGCCCGTGCTATTTTTATGAATTCTAGGCCCATTATCCAAAAATAACCCAATATTTCTTTCTAGGGTTTTATGTTCTCTTGTAGTAGATGTTACTAAAATTGCTATGAGTTGAAATAGGTCGAATTTTATAGATTTATCTCTTTAGTTCGAAAAATTGAATTAGTCAATTTGTACCTTTGTTTCATTAGTACTAGCTAATTCAGCTTCAAATTTGATCATTTCCTACATATATCCTCATATCCTGGAAGTTTGCTAAGTTGCTTCCTTTTCATTTGATGTCATTAATTGATAGTTTATCTTTCGAACTACCTAAATCTAAAAAAAGGCCAAAGCTTGCTAAAATACTGAAAAATGTTGACCATTATTTCTAGCTCTTTTCAAAAATCATTTGCTTTTTTTTTTTCTTTCTATTTTTGTTTGATGAGCAAGTTACTTGTTATCATGATGGACTAGAGCAAATATTTTGAGAAATTTTTAAGTAAAATTAAAAGGGCTCCTATATAGGAGAATGTAAAGATTAGGGATCGAACAAAAATGATGAATCTAAGTTAGGGTTTTCAGAGAGAAAATGGGAGAAGAATTTGAGCTAAATTTTCTATATTGAAAATAATGTTCCGATCCACTCTAGAATATTCCTCCTCTCTATATATACAATGGGTCTCCTTTATACTAAAATGAATGCAGGAAAATAATTATAATGGGTCGTGTCCCAATTACATAGCTGATTAATTACGCTAGTGGCCCAAATATACTACTGGTTAATTACAAACCAAAATTAAATGTTCAAATGTATCATGTAACTCCAACACCCCCCCTCCCTCTTAAGTTGGAGGGTGGGCACACTCCCAACTTGCTGGATAATAGGCGATGCTGCAAAGCTGTCAAGGACTTAGTAAAAATATCAATCATTTGTGAAGAAGTGGGAACATGAGATAAAGAAATAATCCCATCAACCAACTTGGTGCGGATGAAGTGACAGTCTACTTCAATATGTTTAGTACGCTCATGGAAGACAGGATTTTTGGCTATATGAATGGCAGCCTGACTGTCACACAATAGAGGAACAGGAGTAATAAAAGGCACTCCTAGATCAACCAACAATCGAACAAGCCAAGATAATTCTGCAACCACCTTACTCATGGCTCGATATTCAGCTTCAGCGGAAGATAAAGAAACAATAGACTGTTTTTTAGACTTCCAACTAATGAGGCTGCCCACTAAATGAATGCAAAATCTAGTGACAAATCTTCGAGAAGTTGGACAAGCAGCCCAATCACTGTCACAACTAGCCATCAAGGAGGAATTAGAAGAGTTGTTAAGAAATACCCCATGATTAAGCATACCCTTCAAGTATCTCAAAACATGTAATGCACCAGACATGTGAGGAATTATAGGAGCTTGGAGGAACTGGCTAAGATTCTGGACAGTGAAGCATAGATCAGGCCTAGTGCGAGTCAAGTAATTCAACTACCCAACTAAACTCCTCTACTTGTCAGGTTCAGGCAATAAATCCCCAACATCAGCATGTAGTTTAAGTGAAATGTCTAAAGGAGCAACAACCTCAGAAATAGCAGAACAATGATATTCAGTAAGCAAATCATTTATGAACTTTTTTGATGCAAAATAATGCCTGAGGAATGATAAAGAACCTCAATACCCAAAAAATAATGAAGGAGCCCCAAATCCTTAATTCTGAATTGGGCATCCAAAAATAACTTAAGAGCTGAAATCTCAGATAAATCATCTCCGGTGAGGATGATGTCATCCACATAAACAACAAGGAAAACAGTAAAAGATGGAAACTTCTTAACAAATAGTGAATAGTCATTCAATGAGTGAATATACCCTATGGAGAAAAGAGCTTGTGATAACTTTGCATACCACTGTCGAGATGCCTATCGAAGACCATAAAGGGATTTTTGAAGTTTGCATACCAAGGAGGCAGAACTGGAAGAGGTTGAAGGAACAGAAAGCCCAGGGGAATTTTCATGTAGACTTCTTCATCTAGGTCACCATGCAGGAAGGCATTGTTGACATCTAATTGAAATAAAGGCCATTCTTTCTTAAGTGCAACAAAAATCAAGCATTTGACAATGCACATCTCGACAACAGGTGAGAAGGTTGTGAAATCACTCGCTTCTACCTGAGTGTCCCCTCTAACTTCCTATCTTGCCTTAAACCTTTCCACACTACCATATGCTTTGTATTTAATTTTATAGACCCATTTACAACCTATGGGTTTCTTTCAAAGAGGTAATTAAATAATATGCCAACTCTTATTTGCCTCTAAAGCTTCAAACTCTTTGGCTATAGCTTCCTGCCAAGCAGGGCTGGCAGCAGCCTGAGTGTAAGAGTTAGGTTCTACTAGTGCATGTTATGTAGCAGAAATGGAGGAAGGAGTGGAAGAGGAAAGGGAAGAGGGAAGTTGTACAACATAATCCTTCAAATGAGATGGTATGTGGTGGGTTCTAGAACTTTTTCTGATTACAGGAGATGGATGAGTTTGAGGTTCTGACTCATGTATTGGGAAGGTTGGCTGGACAAGATCATTTGGTGAAGAAGGATCAGGAACAAGTGAGTCAGATGTGATGGTGACATTTGGAGAAGAAGGTCCAGGTGGACTAGAACTAGACAAATCACAATGTGTATCAAAAGAGTACATGGGAAGAGAGGAGGTTGGAGTAGAATAAGAAGAAGTAGAGTGTATCAGTTGATAGGGGAGCACAAATTCATGAAAAATGACATCTCTGGAGTACAAAACTGACTTTGTATTTAAGTTGAAGAGTTTGTAACCTTTTTTAGCATATGGATATCCAATGAACACACAAGGAGGCTCTTGGCTAAAACTTGTCCCTATTGCATTTAGGTACAGTAGCATAACATAGACAACCGAAAGGTTTTAGGTGAGAGTATGAAGGTAGAATACCATAGAGAAGTTCAAATAGTGTCTTGTTGTGAAAAACTGAAGAGGGAAACCTATTGATAAGGTAATTTGTTTTTAAAACATAATCCCCCCAAAATTTGGTAGGAAGTTTGAATAAGGCTCTTGAAGTTTCAAGTAGATGCTTGTGTTTTTTTTCTACCACCCCATTCTGTTGTGGGATGTGAGGAAAAGTTGTTTGATGGATTATTCCAGTGTCAGAAAAGAACTGAAGAGCTGAATTAGAAGATCCAAACTCTAAGGCATTGTCACTTCTAATGACTTTTATAGAAAGTTGAAATTGCGTTTTAACCATTGCTATAAATGCCTTAATTAAGCTAAAAACATAGCTTTTGGAGTGCAGCAAATGTGTCCAGGTTGCCCTACTGTAATCATCAACTATGGTTAGAAAGTATCTCGCCCCAGAATATGATTGAGTGTGTTAGGGTCCCCAAGTATCTACATGTATAAGTCGAAACAGTGTAGTAGAATGAGTAGAGCTGTTTGGAAAAGACAGTCCAGGTTTTCTTGCTAAAGGGAAAACATGACAAATAAAATACTGCTTTGTTGATAAAGAAGAGGAAATAGAAGGTATATTTTTTATTTGTGCAAAAGGAACATGACCGGTCTATGATGCCAAAGAACATCATTTTTATTTATATGTTGGTTACTATTACAATTTGGTAATGAAACAGGATCATGAAGAGAATTCAGAACATCTACATGTAGTATTCAAAGGAAATTCATGTACCTCAGCTATTGTATCAAAACTAGAAACAGATGAATCAGAAACAACATGAAGAGGAATAGGCTGTTTAATACTGTCCATGACATTTTGGGAAATAGATACAGGAGAAGTAGGTTGGTTGAAGTAAAATTTATATAGTCCATGGTCCATTTTACCAAGCTCCAGAAGCTTCTTCATAGAATGGTCCTGTAGAAGTATACATGAATGGAATGTGAATAAAACATAACATTTGGATTGATAAATTAGTTTGCTTACTGAAATCAAATTATAGTGGAAAGTAGGTATGTATAAAACATGATGAAGAGTTAGGGAATCCAACAAAGTAAGAGATCCAGTACATGTGACCTTCACTTTGTTAGCATTAGGCAAAGAAACTAGATAAGGGATAGGCAGAGGAGTAAAGTTGAAAAGAAGATTTTTATTTGAAGTCATATGGTCAGTGGCTCCAGAATCCACTGTCCATATCTTTCCAGCTACATTAGTCAACATGCGCACATTAGAATTACCATTCAGACACACAGGTAAGGAAGAAGAACTACCAGCAAAGTTTGCAGAACCCATGATGATAGGTTGAGATGATGACTCATTGAGACCAGATTGTTGAAGAAGACTCATCAGTTGAGTGTACTGTTCTTTAGTTAGACCAGGTATTAGTGAATCCTCAGCATGTGAAGGAGTATGATCAGGAATCCCAGGAGGTTGCTCTTCAACATTAGCAGCAGTACCAAAATTTTTACCTCTTGTAAACTTGAGGTTCTGGGGAAACTCATGCAACTTGTAACATTTTTCAATTACATGACTAGGCTTCTTGCAGTACTTGCAAAATAGTGTAGCCTTGTTGTGATCAGGATTGACCCTCTGATTATACTGATCAAATTTCAATTTCTGAGGATATTGTTGCTGAGGTGAAAATTGAGGAGGGAACTTGATGGAATTTGCATGGAAAGAGGCTGATTCAGAATAAGCTTGTGGGTTTGGAAGAACTTGTCTTTGTTTTTCATCTTGTAGGAGTATATTATAGACATTATCAAGGGAAGGCAATGGTTTTATCATTAATATATTTCTTCTAACTCCTACATAGATCCATTTAGGCCCATTAGAAATTGATGAACTTTATCAGCATGACTACTGCGCATAATCTCCAGTTTATCCCAAAGTTTTTTAAGATTATTAAAGTAAGAAACAACATCTAGGGATCCTTGATAAGTGGAAGAAAGCTCTCTTTTAATCTCAAAGACTTTAGTCCCACTAACAATCCTATATCTATGGTTTAATTGTTTCCAAATACTCTAAGTTGTTTCTGAGTATTGTACACTTTCAACAATGTATGGGGATAATGAATTGGTCAACCATGATATGACCATGTTGTTACATCTATCCCATTGCCTATATTGAGGAGAGGTTTCAGCAGGTTTACGCACGAGCCATCTATGAACCCTATTTTATTTTTATCAGACATAGAAACTATCATATTTCGCTTCCAACCCCCGAAACCTGTCCCAGAGAAAGGAACACTAACAAGACACACTCCCAGCACATAAGAAGGAAGTAAAAATAAAGTACTAGAAGGTTCAGGAACGTAAGGACCTGTATTTAAACTGGAATCACCCATGAATTTTCAACAAAAAATACTCAGAAACAACTAATCTTCAACAAATATTTGTCGGGCCCCCTTTTTCTTGCGAAATCGGATTTCGACATTTTTGGAACAACTCCTTTTCGGAAATGGGTAAGGGATCGAAAGAGTCGCCACCTAACGGATTAAGGTGCGTTAAGGAACCTAGAGCAATTAACTCATAAACCAGTTTGCATCACCAGAGATCGGGTAAGAGATCAAATTACCTCAGGGGAAGGTGTTAGGCACCCCTCGAGGTCCATAACGGTGGGTCCCAACCGAACTTAAATTAAGCGAATTAGTCTAAAAGGGGATGAAAACAATTTGACAATACAAGTTACTATAAACGGGATTAAAAGGGGGGGTGGGGGTCCTAGGTTTTTTAGCCTATAGGATCACTCCATGCAATACTTTGTAACTTCCCCAAGTTGGAGTGTTACTCATAGCGTTAGCGCACAGGCTATCATCTCCTTACTACCCAATTACTATCTTTCAATTGTTACCTAAACGTTCTAATAACTTCTAGCTCGTTCCTTATGCGTACACTACCCGTCCCTTACCTATGGACCTGGAGGTGTTAGGACCTCTATTTAGGATGGTTCTAGACTGACCTATTGCTTAAAAATGAGAAATCTAGGCGACTAAACAAAATACAAATAGGACTTTCATGTAAAGAACCAAATAAGGTCTCACATTGACCTCCACACATAAGAAACAAATGCACGCAATTGAATCAGCTTACTTTGTTAATTTTAGAATCCTATAGGCAGGATATCTATATGAGCAGAAACAAAAGGTAAAGAAACAGTTTTATTAAAACGATCATTGAGACCTATTTGTTGGCCTACTAATTTTATTAAGCGTGAATCTGGACACTGTCAAGCAGCAAATTGTCACAATTTTTAGGCCCAGAATCATTAACAACCCTTATAGATTGGCTTAAGTGATAGCCAAAATTGGTCGAACTCAGAACTGATTAACGGAATCCTATAGGCATGGTTTCTACGAGTTTATTATAGACCTATAACATGGTTTCTAAGTAAACTACTGATTTTAACACACAAAGACAGGTTTTTATTCATTTTAAGTCCTATAGGCATGCTTGGTAATTGCAGAATTTATTTAAACCCCTATAGGTATGATTTCTAAGTTGAGAGTGATCTTTACTTCCTATTGTCACGATTTCTAGTTATTGACTTGATCTAAACTCCTATAGACAGGATTTCTAAGTTTGAAAACTGATTTCACCCTCTAGGCATGATATCTATTAGTTTAAGTTCTATAGGCATGATTTCTAAGTTTGAACTGATCTTTATTTCCTATAAGCATGGTATCTATTAATCGTATGTAGGCAGAAATTTAAGCAAATTGCCGGAAAAGGTTATTAATTCAAACAAACAGAATCTTGTAGACATGGTCACTAATGCATGTTGGGGTTTAAAAAAATGTGTGGATCCTAGGACAGGATTTCTAATGCAAAATTAATAAAAAGGCCTATAAACAGGATCTCTAATATCCGAGTGTAGAAGTACAGAACTAAACAATCGAGAAATTCCTATAGGCAGGATCTCTAAACAAGTAGTAAGAATCACATGACTTTGGTCAACATAATTAAACCTATAGGCAGGAATTCTACCCAAGTTTAACAAAAGTAGAAGGAAACCCTCCAACTTTCACTAATCAACCCCAAATTTGTTATTATAGAAATTATTACAACCCAGAATGAATAAATTACATAATAGTATCCATTACACTATAGGAAGCCTTCATAGGCCCAATATAAACCTGGGAACCAGGCCTTCCAACAAGACAGCTTTGAAGTATAGTAATGATCCATCCATGGTACATTAAAAGTCAGGATTCCAGTGTGTCAAAGTTCCCAAGGGCCTCAGGGACCCCGGGCAATGCTCACACCAGAACCACATTCAGAAGGTAACTCATAAAAGATTGGAAAACCAGCCCCAATGTGTCAGAGTTCAAAGGAGTCTCAAGGACCCTAAGCAGTTCTTACACTAGGGGTGGTTGAGAACCTAAATGAATAAGAGTAGGGGTTTTAAAACCAGTATATAAAGGAAAAGAGGCAGATTTCAAAATAGTTTAATTTCAGAAGAAAGAAAGTTCAGAATAAAGAGTTGCAAACAGAACTGCACCAAGAAGCAAACAAGGTTCATGTTCAGCACATAGTTCAATTAAGTTGTCATCTGATTGACCTAAGTATTCATGCTAGTATTTAAAACAGTCATGGCTAAAACACAGAAACAATTAGGTAAAAACATTTGAATTAAACAGACAAGACATATGAGTTAAGCAACAGACAAGTGATCACATGTTTAAAGTACCTTGCAAGAAAATAGACTAAACCTTAATCTTAGGAGAGGATTCATATTATTTGAAATAACTTAGTCTTAGGTTGACAGTATCATCAAATTGTCATAGAAAGGGTAGAATCATGCTAGGGAATTGAAACAGGCTAGTCAAACAAAGCATAGAAAATGGAATTGCAAAGGTTATGGCATACTAGTTGAGAGGAAAGCAAGTAAAGGTGCAACAGCAGTTAAATTCCGGAATAATTTAGCCTTGGCTTTCAGCCAGCCAAATAATAACCAGTTCGTACAGAAATCAGAACAAGAGAGAACAAAGAGAACTTAGGTTTTTGTGAGAATAGCAGGATTCGAGTATTCCTAAAGGGGGTGGGGGAGGAGTTTATATAGTATTGAATGAAGTAGACAAATAAGTTAATGAATCACTCTTGCACTAATTAAGGAATCAATTTGAGTCAGAGCTCAATCAATTAACAGAACACAACAACATAAAATTAGGCTAGTAATACTTAATTTAGGGAATTGATCAGTAATCAAATACCAGATCAAATAAGGTAAGGCTAACGGGTAAATCAAACACACAAGGGAATACCAGTACTATACAAAAGAAAAGACTGGTTTCGAAACCCTAATTTTGGGGTAGGTAAAAGATTATCAATTAACGCCAGAGTTAAAGACAAATAGGCAGAAATAGTAAAAGAAATAATTAAATAATCGGAACCCCAAGAAAATAGGCAGAAATACAAAGACATATAGATGGAACTAATTAAAGTAAGTAAAATCGGTCAAGAAAGGAAAACCATTAAAGGTTGAACCATTTTGGCAAAATCTGTTAAAATCAAAACCCTAATTCTAGGGTAGACAAGATCGGTCAGAAATAATAATAGAAAAAGATTATGATATATAAGGATAGAGGTACTGAAACTTTAAAGGAGAAATACCAAAGCAAGCTTAAAATCGTTTCAGATCTGGAAGGATCTAAACCCTAAGTTTAGGGTAAGTAACAGATTCAACCAAAAATAGCCAGATCCGGTAAATAATAACATTAAAGTGAACCAGAATGAACCAACAACAGAGATACAAAAATATTTGTAGATGAACGTAGACGGAAATAGCCAAGATATTAGAGACTTTGAACCTGATCTGGTTCGAGTATCTTTGATATACACTTGCCATTTGATGCAAATGAGTCTAGTAACATCAAAACCCGATAGCAAGTAAAGAATAAAGCCAAATAAGGCAGGGAATCGAGAGAGGATCCCATGAATCGAAGCGGAAATGTGACGACGGGTTAGGGTTCCAGAGGGAAAGAGGTGAGGAGAGGAGAGGATCAAAAGACGGCGGATGGGGAAAATGAATTAGCTTGCTTATTGGTCCCCGAGCTGCCTACATATCCCTAGTTTTACAGGAATCAGGCCGTGTGTAATTCTGGACCCACCGGTGGAATGAACCGATGGGGTTGTCATAAGGACGGACACAAGGCTTCGAATAGGTGAAACCGTTATAATGAGCGGTCAAGTTTATTATTTGAAGGAACTGAGCGGGATTGATCCTGTTGGGATAACAGTTACTCACTGGGCTACCTGCAAATCAAAATATGTACGGCAATCATATACATATAAATTTGTGTAGATTTAGACATGATGCAAATTTCCTTCAAACCATGAAACTGTCTTTAGACGATTGAGGATGACGTCCTTAGACCATGATGTCCCGAGCCATGAATTATGCGATAAGGGATTCACAGGCCATGAAATGATGTTCTCGGGCCATGAAAATGGTGCCTCCGAACCATGACGCCTTTGAATAATGATGTGCAAGTTTGAGAGATCCTCAGGCCATGGCATGATGTCTTCTGTCTATGAGGATGGTGCCTTCAGACTATGACACCTTCGGACAAGTTGGTATATCCAGCCTATGAGGTGCGGAGACATGATGCTGGAGGCAATAAGACAAAGCTTAGTCTTGAGCGAAGTTAAGGGCAGATCTTAGCCCGATGCAAGAGAGCAATGCAAGAGAGACAGTGCTTAGTCTCGTGCGAGATTCGGGACAATGCTTCGTCTCTTGCAGAGGGAAGGCGGGGCTTAACCTTATGCAAGGTTCGTGACAGTGCTTAGTCTCATGCAAAGAGAAGGCAGTGCTTAGCCTCATGCAAGTAGAGAGGTAGGGCTTAGCCTCATGCAAGGATTAATACATGGATTAGTCTCATGCAAAGAGAAGGCAGTGCTTAGCCTCATGCAAATGGAGAGGCAGAGCTTATCCTTATGCAAGGATTGAGACAGGGCTTAGTCCCATGCAAAGAGAAGGCAATGCTTAGCCTTATGCAAGTAGAGAGACAGTGCTTAGCCTCATGCAAGGATTGAGACAGGGCTTAGTCTCATGCAAAGAGAAGGCAGTACTTAGCCTCATGCAAATGGAGAGGCAGGGCTTAGCCTCATTCAAGGATTGAGACAGGTCTTAGTCTCATGAAAAGAGAAGTCAATGCTTAGCCTCATGCAAATGGAGAGGCAGGGCTTAGCCTCGTGCAAGGATTGAGACAGGGCTTAGTCTCATGCAAAGAGAAGGTAGTGCTTAGCCTTATGCAAGTAGAGAGGCAGGGCTTAGCCTCATGCAAGGATTGAGACAGGGCTTAGTCTCATGCAAAGAGAAGGCAGTGCTTAGCCTCATGCAAATGGAGAAGCAGGGCTTAGCCTCATGCAAGGATTGAGACAGGGCTTAGTCTCATGCAAAGAGAAGGCAGTTCTTAGCCTTATGCAAGTAGAGAGACAGGGCTTAGCCTCATGCAAGGATTGAGACAGGGCTTAGTCTCATGCAAAGAGAAGGCAGTTCTTAGCCTTATGCAAGTAGAGAGACAGGGCTTAGCCTCATGCAAGGATTGAGACAGGGCTTAGCCTCATACAAGATTCGGGACACTGCTTAGTCCCATGCAGAGGGAAGGTAGTGCTTAGCCTTATGCAAGTAGAGAGGCAGGTCTTAGCCTTATGAAAGGAGAAAGGTAAGAGTGAAGTATTCTTAGCTGACAATGTGTTTCATGCATAGAGATTGTGTCGTTGCGATGGTGTTTATCATGATGATATAGTCCTGCATCCAAAGAAAATTTGAGAGTTTTTGTGGGGGGAGGTTGGTTCGTGCCTTTTCTTTCTCGATTTTCTCTGCTCTGTCTGAAGATCCTGTTCAAGCTATTAGGTAGAATTTGGCTAAAGCAAAGTTTCATTTTCAAAAGCATGTGTGTTCAATTTTCAAAGACATAGTAGTATGCAATTTAGAAGTTAGTTAGATGAACCAGTAACTGTGACATAATTAGAGACATTGCGACTTCCTCTGCTGTAGAATTTTGAGGGTCCTACTCAAAATTCTTCCCCAGTTAACTAGATGACTTTTCTGACTGCTCCGTATGCTGCGGTTGGCTGAACTTGCTTCGGAATTTTGAGGGTCCTCCTCAAAATTCTGCCCTAGTTTCTGATTGTGGGGAAATGAAAATTTTACTGAATTGTGACCAAACCCACAGGGTTGCCTACATATCCCCTCTTAAACGAGAATCAGGTCGAGCGTAGTTCAATTTACATCATATGAAGAAGTATAAATAGTTTACATATAGTATCTTTTGAATGCATCTGAATTGATAGGCCTTGGCCAGATTTCTCCGTCCATCTCTGCGAGTATGAGTGCTCCTCCTGTCTGTACTCTGTGAACCATGTAAGGACCTTGGCTTTGATCTGCTTAGTGACTTCCTCCTTGATTTTCAGGCTCATGCCTGGCTTGAATTTCCTGAGTTTCTGCTTCACTGGCGGACACATTGGATTTGTAGGTAACTTGTGAGCCACTATGGATGTGCTCAACCCTGTCATGTTGTCGTATGACCATGCAAAGATATCCTCATATTCTTTCAGGAACCGAGTGTATTCTTCTTTCTCTGATGGTGACAAATGGATGCTTATGCGGGTTTCCTTGACGGTTTCGGAATCTCCCAAGTTGACATTCTCGGTCTCGTCCATGTTGGACTTGGTCTTGTTCTCAAAGTTCTCCACTTCTATGACAATTTCCTCAGGTATTACATCCTTATCTTCTATTTCTTCCGAGTCACTGTCCTTCAGTTGCATTTTTTCATTACATGTCACAGTCATTGGTTCATCAAGGTAAGAAATAGTAATGATGTAGGGATGAAGATATGAAAGAAAATAGTAATAATGAAACATAAAGCCATTTAAAGCGTTAAACAAAATGATTTCAAATAATGTTTTTCGAAACAGAACACTGAAAGCAAAATATTATTTAAAAAAAAATGCTAAAGAGGAAGTCATTTTCAAAAGTACTCCGAGACTCGTCGGGCCCTTGATGATTTAGCGGTCCAATTCTTGAGAGATGCTCCCTTCTCCACTATTTGGATAGTGAGGCCTTCTCCCTCCTCCTCCTCCTCAACTATTACACAACAATCCATATCATTGTCTTCCAAGAACAAATTCCTCAATGCTGCCAATGCTTCTTCTTCTTCTTCTGATCCCCATACTATATTGGCCTGATGGAAGGTCTGATTCAGGTGCGGCACGGGTTGCTCAAGAGGATAGTATGGACCACGCCATAGTGGCGACCAATTCCGATATTCCTTCTAGGTATAGTGATATCCGAGCCCGAAGGTTGTGCCATGGCGCTTCAGCTGTACTGGCTTGGAGATACCTTGAAGCTTTTTACCAAGCCCCTTACCAGGTTCATACCCAGCCCATGCCAGTATGCTCTTTATTTTGCTACTCCACCATTTATCGTTCTCAATCACGTTAACTCGCTCGATGCGATGGTAGGGTTCTCCACCTAACTTCCTTCTATTTTCTACCACCGAAACAGTCTGACTGGTGTAAATGGGGTTGTTCCCATCTCCATGGATGAACACTTCTTGATGGTTCCATTCAAATTTTACCACTTGGTTCAGTCCCAACAACATAGTAGGAGGCGGATATGTCTAGCACCTGGAATTCAGCATCGAACCATGTAGGACCCATTTGTAAGCATAGGTTGGTTTCTCCAATCAGGGCTCCTTGTGACCCATCGAATGATTTCACGTTCATAGATCCTGCTCGTCTTTCATGTAGGCCGTTGCCTAACCTCTTCAGGGTTGTTAGCAGACAGATGTTGAGGCTTGACCCTCCGTCTATCAGAACTCTGGCGATGAACATATCTTCACATTGCACTGTGATGTGCAGTGCCCTGTTGTGGCATAACCCTTCATGTGGACATTCTTCATGGAAGGTGATGGCTTTCCAACACTTGTCCCACCATGTTGGCCATTTCTCCGCTAGTAATGTTGTTGGGCACATATGCTTCATTCAGTACATTCATCAGAGCATTCCTGTAGGCTTCGAAATTTTGCAGCAGCGATAAGATGGATATCTGGGCGGGAGTCTTATTCAGATGATCAGTAACATAATACTCCCTTTCTTGTACTTTGCTCCAAAGGTCGTCTGGACCAGTTTCAAAGACGAATTATTTGTTAGAATCTTGCTTATTGGTCTCAAGCCGCAAAACCAAGTCATTTGGTGCCGGAGTACTCCGACCATCAGAAGTTTCCGCATTCTCAGCATGTGCGGTATTGTCGCCACTCATATTATCCATCTTAGCTTTCCCTTTCCCTTTTGATGCACTTGGAGGAGGAGGTGGTGGAGGGCCTCTGGATCTGGTGTGATATGTCGATGATGCAAGTATGGATGAACCAACCTTAGGGGATGGGAATAATCAAAAAGAAAGAAAAACAAAAGGTAACCAAGTTAGTGAGAGTTCTGAAAAATGTTTGAAGTATTTAAACACATATTGCAGGAATGTAAATTCGCGTCCTAACTTATAGCCTCGTTGTGCCCGAGGTAGGCCTAGCGACAAGTAGATTTGGAGAATTTTAATGCCAATAATTGCCTCATTTCATTAACGCGATAAATAAAATGAATCTAACACGACAATAGCCTTATTACATTCGAAAAGAAAAAACGAATAAGCCTAATATATTTGATCCCAGAAGGACCTTCTCCAGGCCTGGTTCTCTTGGTTCCATCGATCAGGTTCCCCAGGTCGCGCATGTCTAGCAGCAGGTGTTCCCTGGGGAGATGTCCTCCTTTGATACCTTCAGTATTATGGCAGTCTATGACTCTTTTCCTCATCTTCCCTTCCAACTCCATCAAACCCTGCTCCAGATATTCTAGCCTTTCATTCGATCTGGTAGACATTTCCCTCCGTTCACTGATTAATTCCATATCATTCTTGTGTTGTTCCAGATGCTCAGCCTCAGACTCGCAAACCCTTTTGTGCAGTCTATTATACTCCACCTGTGCTTTGGCAGCCTCATCTACGACTATGTTCCCTCAACCGACCCCTGGCTCGACTACTCCTGTTATGCAGTCCTCCAACCATGATGGGTAAAAGTACACATGACCTGCATGATATCGATCCGGCTCGATGGTGTCCCTTTCCACAATAATATTCAAGTGCCACATATGTTGAGCTTCACATTTATATGGGATGTCATCATCTTGGAAATCCTCCCTGTAGTGACTCATTTTGGAGACTCGTGGTATAATTTGTTTTCTACCAGCTTGTCTCATGACCCTGATAGGAACATTGGGGTGTATACCCCTTAACCTGATCAACATAAAGTGTGGAGCATCCCTAGATCGGATGATGAACTCATTGGTGGAGAACCACTCGAACATCTAATGAACCTGGTCCTCAGTCAAGTTGTCGAAAAATTGCACCCATTCTGTAGCATTCTCCGGTTGAGCAAACCTATCTGGGATAAAGGTCATTCTCTTGGGGTTATAAAAGGCTATGTGATCATTCCACGGTCTTTGCGGAAACTCTTCGCGGTATTGACCTCTCTGGAAATGTTCTAGCAACCAAATTTGTAGTAGTAGATTACAACCCTCGAAGTGTTTGAACCCTTTATGGCAGCGATCCAAGGCCCGATATATGTCTGCTATAATCATAGGGACAATAGTATTTGTTTGTCCCTCGATTCCCCCATTAAAGCTTTGGTTACCATGGCCATACTGGTGTGAACTATGTACTTTTTGCTTGGAAACACTATCATACCCAAGAAGCAGACGATAAGCTCGAAAACCCTGCGATGAATCCAACCCAGGGAAGTGATAGAGAACTCGTCATGGAAGATACAGTAGGATTTGCTGTGACCGTATCGCTCATAAAGGAAGTCAAAGGGTACATAGGACTTCTTCAGAAACACCAGGTCGTCATTCTTTTTCAAATCCATCATTTTCAGAAACCCTTTAGGAGTGTGATTTTCTGGCGCCAATAAACCGGGACTGTCCCAAGGTAGTCCAGAAAATCCCCCTATTTCCTCCAAAAGAGTGGTCATTTCTATGTTGCCAAAACAGAATACGGCCCTTTCTTCGTCCCAGAGCAAAGTAGCCGCTTCGATCAACATGTTGTTTGGTTGGATATCTAATAATCAAGGTAGGTTTCCAAGGACTCTTTTTTCACATGATTTTTATCACTTGACGAAAGATCTTCCCACCAATCTAGCAACAATGGTGGTATGTTACGGACCATGCCGAACCCGGGACTTCGTGCCTCATTTTCTACAAAACAAATAGAGTTAGACCCTTTCCCCCTCCAGATTCGACTATTTATACATTAATGATTAGTATATTGGCACTTATTTCTCCAAATTAATGCACATATCGTGGTTGTGTCCGTTAGGATTATGGAAGCCCCATAGACTTTGGACAAGGCTTTTCTTAAAGGATTATTATGTGGACAACATATTAACCCAGGCTAGGTTTGAACATGATGCATGTACAATTATAATAAAAGTAAGGTTTCTATAGAAGTCTAGGTTGGTACCCTCAAGAGGACGACTTGAGGGGTAAAGGTACAGAACCGGCGACTGCACCGCTGATCGACTAGTTTTACCGCAAATAAGCCTTTCCAAATTAAAATAGGGTGATATAAGAAGGGCTCAAACACTCATCAAGCGTTGATATGGTATTAATTATACACGAGTGGAATATGATGTTGAGCATGATTTATGCGACAGACAAGAGCAGGTTGTCACGTATTTGCACGATGAAAAATGATAAATACGATATTTAATAATTGTAAAGGCAGTTAAAAAAGAAAATAAAGAGACAAGTCAGTTTTCACAATAAAGAGTAATAAAACAAGAAAGAGAAATAGTAAATAACTGAAGATAGGCAATAAATCCACATAAAGTGGGGAGTGGAAGGGGTATGCAAGTATTGACGGAATAATAAAGGCATTCTTAAAGACTAATTCACAAAAATCAGGTTCGTTTATGGTAAGAGCCTAGGAATATCTCCAGCAGAGTTGCCATGCTGTTACGCCCCCTTTTTCTTGCGAAATCGGGTTTCGACATTTCTGGGACAACTCCTTATTTTTAGGATTGGGTAAGGGATTGGAAGAGTCGCCAGCTAACGGATTAAGGTACGTTAGGTCACCTAGAGAAATTACCTCATAAACCAGTTTGCATCACCAGAGATCGGGTAAGGGATCAAATTACCTCGGGGGGAAGGTGTTAGGCACCCCTCGAGGTCCACAACGATGGGTCCTGGACAAACTTAAATTAAGCAAATTAGTCTAAAAAGGGAGGAAAACAATTTGGACAATANGCATAGCATTAGAACACGGGCTATCATCTCCTTACTACCCAATTACTATTTTTCAGTTGTTACCTAAGCGTTCTAATAACTTCTAGCTCATTCCTTATGCGTGCACTACCCGTCCCTTACTTATGGCCCTGGAGCTGTTAGGACCTCTATTTAGGATGGTTCTAGAATGATTAACGGAATCCTATAGGCATAGTTTCTACGAGTTTATTATTGACCTATAAAATGGTTTCTAAGTGACCTAATAATTTTAACTCATAAAGACAAGTTTTTATTTCTTTTAAGTCTTATAGGCATGCTTGCTAATTGCAGAATTGATTTAAACCCCTATAGGCATGATTTCTAAGTTGAGACTGATCTTTACTTCCTATAGTCGATTTCTAATTACTGACTTGATTTAAACTCCTATAGACAGGATTTCTAAGTTTGAAAACTGATTTCACCCTATAGGCATGATATCTATTAGTTAAATCCTATAGGCATGATTTCTAAGTTTGAACTGATCTTTATTTCCTATAAGCATGGTATCTATTAATCGTACATAGGCAGAATTTTAAGCAGATAGCCAGAAAAGGTTATTATTTCAAACAAACAGAATCCTGTAGACATGGTCACTAATGCATGTTGGGGTTTAAAAAAAATGTGTGGATCCTAGGACAGGATTTCTAATGCAAAATTAACGAAAAGGCCTATAAATAGGATCTCTAATATGCGAGTGTAAAAGTACAGAACTAAACAATCAAGAATTTCCTATAGGCAGGATCTCTAAACAAGTAGTAGCAATTACATGACTTGGTCAACATATTTAAAACTAAAGACAAGATTTCTACCCAAGTTTAACAAAAATAGAAGGAAACCCTCCAGCTTTCACTAATCAACTCCAAATCCGTTATTACAGAAATTATTACAACCTAGAATGAATAAATTGTATAATAGTATTCATTACACTATAGGAGCTTTTATATGCCCAATATAAACCTGGAAACCAGGCCTTCCAACAGAATAGCTTTGGAGTATGGTAATGATCCATCCATGACACATTAAAAGTCAGGCTTCCAGCGTGTCAAAGTTCCTAAGGGCCTCAGGGAACCCGGGCAATGCTCACACCATAACAACATTCAGAAGGTAACTCATAAAAGATTGAAAAACTAGCCCTAATGTGTCAGAGTTCAAAGGAGTCTCAAGGACCCAAGGCAGTGCTTACACTAGAGGTGGTTGAGAACCTAAATGACTAAGAGAAGGGGTTTTAAAACCAGTATATAAAGTAGAAGGGGCAGATTTCAAAATAATTCAATTTCAGAAGAAAGAAAGTTCAGAATACAGAGTTGCAGGCAGAACTGCACCAAGAAGCAAACAAGGTTCATGTTCAGCACATAGTTCAATCAAGTTGTCATCTGATTAAGCTAAGTATTCATGCTAGTATTTAAAACAATCATGGCTAAAACACAGAAGCAATTAGGCAAAAACATTTGAGTTAAACAGACATGACATATGAGTTAAACAACAGACAAGCGATCACATGTTTACAGTACCTTGCAATAATACAGACTAAACCTTAATCTTAGGAGAGGATTCATATTATTTGAAATAACTTAGTCTTAGGTTAACAGTATCATCAAATTGTCATAGAAAGGATAGAATCATGCTAGGAAATTGAAACATGCTAGTCAAACAAAGCATAGAGAATGGAATTTCAAAGGTTAGGACATACCAGTTGAGAGGAAAGCAAGTAAAGGTGCAATGGCAGTTAAATTTCAGAATAGTGTGGCCTTGGCTTTCAGCCAGCCAAATAACATTAAAGTGAACAAGAATGAACCAAAAATAGAGATACGAAAATATTCGTACTCACAGGTATTGGGATGAACGTAGACGGAAATAGCCTAGATATTAGAGACTTTGAACTTGATCTGGTTCGAGTCTCTTTGAGATACACTTGCCATTTGAGGCAAATGAGTCAAGTAACATCAAAACCCGGTAGCAAGTAAAGAAGTAAAGCCAAATAAGGCAGGGAATCGAGAGAGGATCCTATGAATCAAAGCGGAAATGTGACGGCGGGTTAGGGTTAGAGAGGGAAAAAGGTGAGGAGAGGAGAGGATCAGAAGACGGCGGGTGGGGAAAAATGAATTAGGGTTTAGGGTAATTGGTACTATAAAAAGAGGTGATCTGAGATCAACGGCCAGGATTAGTGTATTAGGCGGACGGGTTCTAATTTGGACGGGTATGGGTTTGGGGTAATTAGGTTAGGGTAATGGGTATTAGGTTGGTTAGTATACGGCTGGGTAGGTCCGAAAAAATTAATTAAAAGGGGCTACGTTTTAAATACCCACTTAAATTAATAAAAATAATTAATGAAAGATGAAAAATCTTATTTCTATACGAAAATTATTTAAAATAATTACTTAATATTACAAAAATATAAAATTCATTTTCCGTGTAAATGAAGTAATTATGCATATATGTGCTATTATTGCAAAATTATTGCAATTATAGCCTAAAGGTACAAATATAATTAGGCATAAAATGATTAGAGTTTAATATAAATATAAATGATAAAATTAAGTAATAAAATTATTTGTGATGCAATTAGTAATTATTTAGATAATGAAATACTGGAATGAATGTATTAAAAATCCTTTAAAATTACGAAAAATTATGGAAAAATATTGGTTGATGCTCATGCACTATTTTGAAGGTATATATGTATTTTGTTTTGATTTACATATTGAAAAAATTGGGTATCAACAATCTTAGTCTCCTAAAACAGAATCAACAGATATAGAGAAATACGAAAGAGTGTACCAAACTTCTTCGCTACCTAAAGAAGTAAAAGTCCTTGAAGATGAATCACACAAATTGTTGAGAACTGAAAAACCCTAGCTTCGAAGAAAATCCTCCAAAAAATCCGATTGAAGAACGAATCACACAAATTCCTTAGATGACGATGACATTCCAATGCAAGCGAGCAGAGAAACTAGTAGGAAAAAAATGAGTCGAGACTCTGACCGCAAAAAACATATGATGAAAGTGTGGTAGCTAACATACTAAGATCTCCAAAATCAACACAGTTGAGATTATGAGATGAAGGATCGACGATTTCATATCTCTGATACCATGTAAAGATGAGAGATCGAACAAAAATGATGAATCTGAGTTAGGGTTTTCAGAGAGAAAATGGGAGAAGAACTTGAGCTAAATTTTCTGTATTGAAAATAATGTTCCGATCCACTCTAGAATATTCCTCCTCTCTATATATACAATGGGCCTCCTTTCTACTAAAAAGAGTGCAGGAAAATAATTATAATGGGCCGTTGCCCAATTATACAGCTGACGAATTACGCAGTGGCCCAAATACACTACTGACTAATTACAAACTAAAACTAAATATATCATGTAACTCCAACAGAGAACGTGGACAGTTTCGAAACCAATTTAGCCCTACTCTGCAGAAGTTGTTGTGGGTCATGCGTGGGAGCAATTTTGAGCAGACATTTAAAAGATAACCAATTTAAGGTATAACTATTACAGTAACTGTTAGGTTGCACTAATACTAACAAAGACATGGGCGGTAATATGTTCAAACCATAATACTTTTGTTTTCGGTGAAGTTTGAGAAATTGTGGTGGTGATTGGAGTTTCAACTTGATTAATTGGGGGATCCGGTGAATAATGTCCACCAAGTGTTTGTGTAAAATTCCCCACTGAAGGGAAATTATTGTGACCAATTGTAAGGTGAAGTCTGAGTAATCACAGTTGGGTCACCTCGTTGTGCTGCGCTAATAATGTACTTATTGTAGGTACAATGGCACCCTTTTGTAAGCGTCAAACCACCGGATCTTCCTCCGGCATAAAATCAAGTTCTTCCTCTGGCAGACGAGCAAGAGGAGCACCTGACACTAGGCCTTTCAATAGCAACAAATTTGTATCAGCTAAGGCCCAGGACAGGTTTGCTACGAAGGAATCGAAGGCGGCAATACCTGAACGTAGCATAGATACGGAATCACTCCGGTGTAACTGCCAAAGGAAGTATGATGAGTTGTTGTGGAGGAGATTAGATATGTTCTTTGAGGTGCCCGATGAGGCTACTGCAATGATAGTAAGGGAGTTTTATGCAAACTGCCCAGAGCACAAGAATAATGTGGTAACAGTGAGGAAGAAGCCGGTGAACACCTCTGTGGAGGCCATTCAGATGATTTACCGGCTGCCAGGCCCCGTGGATAGGTACGAGAACGGCTATGAGGCATATGTCCAGCACTATACTCAGTGAGAAACGTTCCTCCCAACCATTTGTCTCCTGGGCGCAGATATGAAATGGTACAAGTACGGAAATAAGTTTCACTCTTCAGCCCTCACCTTTGAAGCAAAATGTTGGCTCCACCTGATCAACAATCGCTTAATCCCATCCCACAACACCTCGGAGGTGAACATTCCTCGTGGGTGTTTGATTTGGTGCTTCATGATGGGCCGCAACTTTGACGTGGCCAGGCTCATGCATGAGGAGATGTTCGTCTGCAGTAAAGTTCAGAGGTATGGCTTCTTTTTCCCATCTCTTGTCACTCGATTGTGCCTTGCAGCTGGGGTATCAGGAAACTTGGCGGTGGATGGAAAAGTGCCAACGACGTACGCCTTACGAGCTGACAGGGTTACTATTGGAAAGGAAGTAATGGAACTTGATGATGATGAGGTGGAGAATGATTCTGATGAGGATGATGAGAAGGATGAGCAAGAAGATGAGGAGGAGGCGCAGCCCACTCAGGAGCAGGCTGCTGAGGTTGCAGGCCCGTCTAGGGCCAGTCGGGGACAGAGAATGAACCACCTGGAGCAGGGGGTGGCTGGTTTAAGGACCTTAGTTACTGACTTGGGGTCGAGAGTTGATGCGCTACCCACCCAACAGTCCAAATCATAAAAGAAGATCATGGGCTGACTGCGTACTCTGGGTCGTGCATGTCACCTGGACCCAGGGCCAGTCTCCGACCAGGATTGAGCTTTCAGGGAAGTCCCCTTACCTCTCTTTGTTTATTTTGATTGCCATGAGGACATGTCTTCATCTTAAATGTGGGGTGGGGGAATGCTCCCTTGTATATGTATATAAGTAGGAACTAATTGTTAATTGTTGCTTTTATTTTCTTTTAAGTTGTTTTGCTTTTGTTTGTTTTTTGTGATTTTTAGTAGTAGTATAATTAATTAATTTGTCTTGGCCCGACGACGGATCCCTTTTCGACGGGTTTCTTGAGGGTCCAAGTCGACCATAAAAAAAATATATATATATAGTGAACTCTTCCTGACGACGGATCTCTTGGGCAGTTTTCTTGAAGGAAGTTAGTCTAAAGAAAACACCAAAAGATTTTGTTTTTTTGTAGGTAGTGTAGCAACTCCCCCTTAGTTTTTCTTTTGACTACGGTTCTTTTCCAAGGGTTTTACTTGAACCGGGTGTAGTTAGTTTTTTATTATTTTGTTTTTTTGGTTGTTAGGTGTTTTTGGGTGATGAGCTGAAATAGGAAAAGCATTCTTTAGTGTTGTTATACCTGAACACAAAAGACCCTAGAATGTGACGCTTAAGATCAGTTGTTGATTCTTGTGGAGTGCCTTAAATTTGTATGTTGTGCCATGGTGCTTCAACTGTACTGGTTTGGAGATACCTTGAAGCTTCTTACCAAGCCCCTTACCAGGTTCATACCCTGCCCATGCCAGTATGCTCTTTATTTTGCTACTCCACCATTTATCGTTCTCAATCACGTTAACACGCTCGATGCGATGGTAGGTTTCTCCACCTAACTTCCTTCTATTTTCTACCACCGAAACAGTCTGAATGGTGTAAATGGGGTTGCTCCCATCTCCATGGATGATCACTTCTTGATGGTTCCATTCAAATTTTACCACTTGGTGCAAAGTGGATGTGAGAACTCCAGCGGCATGTATCCAAGGCCGTCCCAACAACATAGTAGGAGGCGGATATGTCTAGCACCTGTAATTCAACATTGAACCATGTAAGTCCCATTTGTAAGCATAGGTTGGTTTCTCCAATCAGGGCTCTTTGTGACCATTCGAATGATTTCACGTTCATAGATCCTGCTCGTATTTCACGTAGGCCCTTGCCTAACCTCTTCAGGGTTGTTAGCGGACAGATGTTGAGGCTTGACCCTCCGTCTATCAGAACTCTGGCAATGAACTTATCTTCACATTGCATTGTGATGTGCAGTGCCTTGTTGTGGCTTAACCCTTCATGTGGCAATTCTTCATGGAAGGTGATGGCTTTCCAACACTTGTCCCACCATGTTGGCCATTTCTACGCTAGTAATGTTGTTGGGCACATATGCTTCATTCAGTACCTTCATCAGAGCATTACTGTATGCTTCGAAATTTTGTGATAAGATGGATATCTGGGCGGGAGTCTTATTCAGATGATCAGTCACAGAATACTCCCTTGCTTGTACTTTGCTCCAAAGGTCGTCTGGACCAGTTTCAATGACGGGTTGTTTGTTAGAATCTTGCTTATTGGTCTCTCCCAAAATCTCAGGTGTGTAAATTCTTCCTGTTCTGGTCATTCCTTGTGCAGCGCCGGACTCTTCCGTCTTTGCTTTCACTTTTCTCCTAGCTTTGACAACATAACCCCAAGGTACAATGTTGGAACTAAAGGATGGTGTGGATGCCACCGTCACAGTGAAAGGGGTTGATACTTCTACCTCAAACAGAGCAGGTGTAGCTGCAGGTGGTGTCACTTCTACTTCAAAAGGAGCCGATGTGGCTACCTCAACTTTTACTGGTGGCTTTACTTGTACCATAATGGGATTGAGCGTGACTGCCGACTTCTTAGGATCATCACCTTCCTGAATAAGTCTGATTGATCCCTCGGGATCCCATTCTTCATCGATTTCTATTACATTGACTCTTTTACCCCTATGATCTGGGAGGGGGTTGTTGCGGACATTGGGTGTGGTCTCTTTCTCCTGTATGACATTGGTATCAATCAGTGTTTGGATCTTGTCTTTTAGGGTGCGGCATTCATCAATAGTATGTCCTTTCATACCGGAATAGTACGCAAACGTCTTGTTTGGGTTGACCCATTGTGATGAGGTTTCCATAGCCACGACGGGAATAAGGGTGACATATCCAGCAACTTTTAATCTCTCATACAATTGGTCAGTGAGTTCAGCAATGGGGTGTATTGTCTGGGTGGTTTGCGATCAAAATTGGGCCTGGGTTTTTGGTATTTAGATGAACTGGAGGTGAATGATAATAGGCTGGTTGGGTATTATAGGTGTGGTAGGCAGTAGCGGATTAAGGATATCTGGGAGGTGAAGGTTGGTATGTGGGTGGAGGTGTTTGGTAAACAAATGGAGATTTCGGACCTTGGGCAACCATTAATGTTCCCAATTCTTTCTTCTTTGATATGCCACTTGATTGAAGTGCTTTATTCGTGTCCTGCAGTGCCTTGAAATTTGTCACCATTCCACTTTTGATACCTTCCTCAATCTGTTCTCCGATCTTGATGATATCGGAGAACTTGTGATTCTCTATTACCATTAGCCTTTCATAATATTATGGATCCTGAGCCGTGACAAAGAATTTGTTCATCTGCTCTTCATCTAATGCCGGCCTGACCTTCGTTGCTTCTAACCTCCATCGAGTAGCATACTCGCGGAAAGTCTATGTGGGCTTCTTCTTGAGATTATGGATATAGAAGACGTCTGGTGCATTTTTTGTGTTGAATCTGAATCTATCTATGAAATATGATGCCATGCTTACCCAATTAGCCCATTTCTTAGAATTTTGACTTATGTACCAAGATAGGGCAATTCCAGTGAGGCTTCTCATGAATAGCTTCATGCGAATCTGTTCGTCCTTTCCAACCCCTACGAGCTTGTCATAGTAAGTTCTCAAATGAACCTTCGGGTCACCCGTTCCATCAAACATTTCGAACTTGGGAGGTTTGTAACCCTCCTACAGTTCCATATCTGGCTGAATGCACAAATCCTCGTAATTTAGACCTTCGATTCCTTTGCCTCCTTCAACACCCCGAACCCCGCTTGTGAGTTTCTTGAGCTCTTTTTCCATGTTCTTAATGAGCAGGTCCTTCTCGATGGATTGTGCTGTATATGATATTGGTTGAGTAGAGTGGGGCAAGGTTTCCACGTATATGGGGTTATTTTGGTGAAGGCCAGAAGTTTGGGTATAATGGTGATCATTGGTTGAATTTTGGGGATTGAGGATAGGCTGTGGGGTATTCTGAGGAGTGTGGTAAGTGGTTTGTGGATATTGAGTCGGGAGATTCTGATGTTGAGGCGGTGTAGTATGGGTAAAGGATTTTGAGGAGGGGTTGTATATTGGTGGGGTGCGGGCTGATTCTGGGGGCATTGGTTGGGTGTATTCTGAGGAGGTGCCGGGTTTTGGATATTTGGATGGTTGATATCTAGGACGTTTAGTGTGAGGGAGAGGTTTTCCAAATTACAGACCTGCTCAATCTCACCTTGTAGTTCAAGTATTTTCTTTTCAAGCCGCAAGCCAGAGTACTCCGACCATCAGAAGTTTCCGCATTCTCAGCATGTGCGGTATTGTCGCCACTCATATTATCCATCTTAGATTTCCCTTTGCCTTTTGATGCACTTGGAAGAGGAGGTGGTGGAGGGCCTCTGGATCTGGTGTGATATGTCAATGATGCAAGTATGCGTGAACCAACCTTAGGGAATGGGAATAATAAAAAAGAAAGAAAAACAAAAGGTAACCAAGTTAGTGAGAGTTCTGAAAAATGTTTGCAGTATTTAAACAAATATTGCAGGAATGTAAATTCGCGTCCTAAAATTTGGAGCCTCGTTGTTCCCGAGGTAGTCCTAGCGACAAGTAGATTTGGAGAATTTTAATGCCAATAATTGCCTCATTTCATTAACGCGATAAATAAAATGAATCTAAAACGACAATAAGGTAAGTCACTAATGGAACTGGACCTTATTACATTCGAAAAGCAAAAATGAATAAGCCTAATCTATTTGGTCCCAGAAGCACCTTCTCCAGGCCTAGTTCTCTTGGCTCCATCGATCAGGTTCCCCAGGTCGCGCATGTCCAGCAGCAGGTATGCCCTGGCGAGATGTCCTCCTTCGATACCTTCAGTATTATGGTAGTCTATGACTCTTTTCCTCATCTTCCCTTCCAACTCCATCAGACCCTGCTCCAGATATTCTAGCCTTTCATTCGATCTCGTAGACATTTCCCTCCATTCATTGATTAATTTCATATCATTCTTGTGTTGTTCCAGATGCTCAGCCTGGGACTCGCGAACCCTTTTGCGCAGTCTGTTATGCTTCACCTGTGCTTTGGCAGCCTCATCTACGACTATGTTCCCTCAACCGACCCCTGGCTCGACTACTCCTGCTATGCAGTCCTCCAACCATGATGGGTAAAAGTACACATGCCCTGCATGATATCGATCCGGCTGATGGTGTCCCTTTCCACAATAATGTTCAAGCGCCACATATTTTGAGTTTCACATTTATATGGAATGTCATCATCTTGGAAATCTGCCCTATAGTGACTCATTTTGGAGACTCGTGGTATAATCTGTTTTCTACCAGCTTGTCTCATGACCCTGATAGGAACATTGGGGTGTATACCCCTTAACCTGATCAACATCAAGTGTGGAGCATCCCTAGATCGGATGATGAACTCATTGGTGGAGAACCACTCGAACATCTAATGAACCTGGTCCTCAGTTAAGTTGTCGAAAAATTGCACCCATTCTGTAGCATTCTCCGGTTGAGCAAACCTATGTGGGATAAAGGTCATTCTCTTGGGGTGATGAAAGGCTATGTGATCATTCCACGGTCTTCGCGGAAACTCTTGGGTATTTACCTCTCTGGAAATGTTCTAGCAACCAAATTTGTAGTAGTAGATTGCAACCCTCGAAGTGTTTGAACCCCTTCTGGCAGCGATCCAAGGCCCGATATATGTCTGCTATAATCATAGGGACAATAGTATATGTTTGACCCTCGATTCGCCCCATTAAAGCTTTGGTTACCATGGCCATTCTGGTGTGATCTATGTCCTTTTTGCTTGGAAACACTATCATACCCAAGAAGCAGACGATAAACTCAAAAACCCTGCGATGAATCCAACCCAGGGAAGTGATAGAGAACTTGTCATGGAAGATACGGTAGGATTTGTTGTGACCGTATTGCTCATAAAGGAAGTCAAAGGGTACATAGGACTTCTTCAGACACACCAGGTCGTCATTCTTTTTCAAACCCATCATTTTCAGAAACCCTCTGGGAGTGCGATTTTCTGGCGCCAATAAATCGGGACTGTCCCAAGGTAGTCCAGCAAATCCCCCTATTTCCTCCAAAAGAGGGGTCATTTCTATGTTGCCAAATGGAATACAGCCCTTTCTTCGTCCCAGAGCATAGTAGCAGCTTCGATCAACATGTTATTTGGTTGGACATCTAATAAGGAAGGTAGGTTTCCAAGGACTCTTTTTTCACGTGATTTTTATCACTTGACGGAAGATGTTCCCACCAATCTAGCAACAATGGTGGTATGTTACGGACCATGCCGAACCGGGGACTTCGTGCCTCATTTTCTACAAAACAAATAGAGTTAGACCTTTTCCCCCTCCAGATTCGACTATTTATACATTAATGATTAGTATATTGGCACTTATTTCTCCAAATTAATGCACATATTGTGGTTGTGTCCGTTGGGATTATGGAAGCCCAGGTAGACTTTGGACAAGGCTTTTCTTAAAGGGTTATTATGTGGACAACATATTAACCCATTCTAGGTTTGAACATGATGCATGTGCAGTTTTAATCAGAGTAAGGTTTCTATAGAAGTCTAGGCTGGTACCCTCAAGAGGACGACTTGAGGGGGAAAGGCACGGAACCGTCGACTGCACCGCTGATCGACTAGTTTGACCACAAATAAGACTTTCCAAATTACAATAGGGTGATATAAGAAGGGCTCAAACACTCATCAAGCGTTGCTATGGTATTAATTACGCACGAGTAGAATATGATGTTGAGCATGATTTATGCGACAGACAAGAGCAGGTTGTCACGTATTTGCATGATGAAAAATGATAAATACGATATTTAATAATTGTAAAGGCAGTTAAGAAAGAAAACAAAGAGACAAGTCAGTTTCCACAGTAAAGAGTAATAAAACAAGAAAGAGAAATAGTAAAAAACAGAAGATAGACAAATAAATCCACATAAAGTGGGGAAGGAAGGGGTATGCAAGTATTGACGGAATAATAAAGGCATTAGAGACTAATTCACAAAAATCAGGTTCGTTTATGGTAAGAGCCTAGAAATATCCCCAGCAGAAATCGCCATGCTGTCGCGCCCCCTTTTTCTCGCGAAATTGGGTTTCGACATTTCTGGGACAACTCCTTCTTTTTGGGATAGGGTAAGGGATTGAAGAGTCGCCAGCTAACAGATTAAGGTGCGTTAGGGCACCTAGATCAATTAACTTATCAACCAGTTTGCATCACCAGAGATCGGGTAAGGGCTCAAATTACCTCGGGCGGAAGGTGTTAGGCACTCCCGAGGTCCACAACGGCGGGTCCCGGCCGAACTTAAATTATGCAAATTAGTCTAAAAGGGAAGGAAAACAATTTGGACAATACAAGTTACTATAAACGGGATTAGGGGGGGGGGGGGGCCCTGGGTTTTTNNGGGGGGGGGGGGGTCCTAGGTTTTTTATCCTATAGGATCACTCTATGCAATAGTTTGTAACTTCCCCAAGTTGGGGTGTTACTCATAGCATTAGAACACGGGCTATTATCTCCTTACTACCCAATTACTATCTTTCAATTGTTACCTAAGCATTCTAATAACTTCTAGCTTATTCCTTATGCGTGCACTACTCGTCCCTTACCTATGGCCTTGGAGGTGTTAGGACCTCTATTTAGGATGGTTCTAGACTGATTAACGGAATCCTATAGGCATAGTTTCTACGAGTTTATTATAGACCTATAACATGGTTTCTAAGTGAATTAATGATTTTAACTCATAAATATATGTTTTTATTCCTTTTAAGTCCTATGGGCATGCTTGCTAATTGCAGAGTTGATTTAAACCCCTATAGGCATGATTTCTAAGTTGAGACTGATCTTTACTTCCTATAGTCAATTTCTAATTACTGACTTGATTTAAACTCCTATAGACAGGATTTCTAAGTTTGAAAACTGATTTCACCCTATAAGCATGGTTTCTATTAGTTAAATCCTATAGGATTGATTTCTAAGTTTGAACTGATCTTTATTTCCTATAAGCATGGTATCTATTAATCGTATTTAGGCAGAATTTTAAGCAGATTGCCAGAGAAGGTTATTATTTCAAACAAACAGAATCCTGTAGACATGGTCACTAATGCAAGTTGGGGTTTAAAAAAAATGTGGCTCCTAGGACAAGATTTATAATGCAGAATTAATGAAAAGGCCTATAAACAAGATCTCTAATATGCGAGTGTATAAGTACATAACTAAACAATCAAGAAATTCCTATAGGCAGGATCTCTAAACAAGTAGTAGCAATCACATGACTTGGTCAACATAATTAAACCTAAAGACAGGATTTCTACCCAAATTTAACAAAAATAGAAGGAAACCCTCCAGATTTTACTAATCAACCCCAAATCTGTTATTACAGAAATTATTACAACCCAGAATGAATAAATTGTATAATAGTATTCATTACACTATAGAAGCCTTCATAGGCCCAATATAAACCTGGGAACCAGGCCTTCCAACAGAATTGCTTTGGAGTACAGTAATGATCAATCCATGACACATTAAAAGTCAGGCTTCCAGCGTGTCAAAGTTCCCAAGGGCCTCAGGGACCCTGGGCAATGCTTACACCAGAACCACATTCAGAAGGTAAGTCATAAAAGATTGGAAAACCAGCCCCAATGTGTCAGAGTTCAAAGAGTCTTCAAGGACCCTAGGCAGTGCTTACACTAGAGGTGGTTGAGAACCTAAATGACTAAGAGTAGGGGTTTTAAAACCAGTATATAAAGGAAAAGGGGCAGATTTCAAAATAGTTCAATTTCAGAAGAAAGAAAGTTCAGAATACAAAGTTGCAGGCAGAACTGCACCAAGAAGCAAACAAGGTTCATGTTCAGCACATAGTTCAATCAAGTTGTCATCTGATTAAGCTAAGTATTCATGCTAGTATTTAAAACAATCATGGCTAAAACACAGAAGCAATTAGGCAAAAATATTTGAGTTAAACAGACTTGACATATGAGTTAAGCAACAGACAAGTGATCACATGTTTACAGTACCTTGCAAGAAAACAGACTAAACCTTAATCTTAGGAGAGGATTCAGATTATTTGAAATAACTTAGTCTTAGGTTAACAATATCATCAAATTGTCATAGAAAGGGCATAATCATGCTAGGGAATTGAAACAGGCTAGTCAAACAAAGCATAGAGAATGGAATTGCAAAGGTTAAGACATACCAGTTGAGAGGAAAGCAAGTAAAGGTGCAATAGCAGTTAAATTCCGGAATAATGTGGCCTTGGCTTTCAGCCGGCCAACTAATAACCAGATAGTACAGAAATCAGAACAAGAATGAATAAAGAGAACTTAGGTTTTTGTGAGAATAACAGGATTCGAGTCTTCCTAAAGGGGGTGAGGGAGGAGTTTAAATAGTATTGAATCAAGTAGACAAATAAGGTAATGAGTCACTCTTGAACTAATTAAGGAATCAATTTGAGTCGGAGATCAATCAATTAACAGAACCCAATAACTTAAAGTTAGGCTAGTAATACTTAATATAGGGAATCGATCAGTAATCAAGTACCAGATCAAATAAGGTAAGAAATAAGGCTAACGGGTAAATCAAACACATAAGGGAATACCAGTACAATACAAAAGGAAAGACTGGTTTCGAAACCCTAATTTTGGGGTAGGTAAAAAATTAGCAATTAACACCAGAGTTAAAGACAAATAGGCAGAAACAGTAAAAGAAACAATTAATAATCGAAACCTTAAGAAAATAGGCAGAAATACAAAGACATATAAATGAAACTAATTAAAGTAAGTAAAATCGGTCAATAAAGGAAAACCATAGAAGGTTGAACCATTTTTGGCAAATATTAAAATCAAAACCCTAATTCTAGGGTAGACAAGATCGGTTAGAAATAATAATAGAAAAAGACTATGATATATAAGGATAGAGGTACTAAAACTTTAAAGGAGAAATACCAAAGCAAGCATAAAAATCGTTTCAAACCTGGAAGGATCTTAACCCTAAGTTTAGGGTAAGTAACAGATTCAACCAAAAATATCCAGATCCGGTAAATAATAACATTAAAGTGAACCAGAATGAACCAAAAACAGAGATACGAAAATATTCGTACTCACAGGTATTGGGATGACCGTAGACGGAAATAGCCAAGATATTAGAGACTTTGAACTTGATCTGGTTCGAGTCTCTTTGAGATACACTTGCCATTTGAGGCAAATGAGTCAAGTAACATCAAAACCCGATAGCAAGTAAAGAAGTAAAGCCAAATAAGGCAGGGAATCGAGAGAGGATCCCATGAATCAAAGCGAAAATGTGACGGGGGGTTAGGGTTAGAGAGGGAAAGAGGTGAGGAGAGGAGAGGATCAGAAGACGGCGGGTGGGGAAAAATAAATTAGGGTTTGGGGTAATTGGTACTATAAAAAGAGGTGATTGATCTTCTGAGATCAACGGTCAGGATTAGAGTGTTAGGCGGACGGGTTTTAATTTGGACGGGTATGGGTCTGGGGTAATTGGGTTAGGGTAATGGGTATTAGGTTGGTTACTATACGGCTGGGCAGGTCTGAAAAAATTCATTAAAAGGGGCTACGTTTTAAATACCCACTTAAATTAATAAAAATAATTAATGAACGATGAAAAATCTTATTTGTATATGAAAATTATTTAAAATAATTACTTAATATTATAAAAATATAAAATTCATTTTCCGTGTAAATGAAGTAATTATGCATATATGTGCTATTATTGCAAAATTATTGCAATTATAGCCTAAGAGTACAAATATAATTAGGCATAAAATGATTAGAGTTTAATATAAATATAAATGATAAAATTAAATAATAAAATTATTTGTGATGCAATTAGTAATTATTTAGATAATATTGGAATAAATTGATTAAAAATCCTTTAAAATTACGAAAAATTATGGAAAAATATTGGTTGATGCTCATGCACTATTTTGAAGGTATATATGTATTTTTTTTGAAATATATATTTAAAAAATTGGGTATCAACAAATTTAGTCTCCTAAAACAGAATCAACAGATATAGAGAAATAGGAAAGAGTGTACCAAACTTCTTCGTTACCTGAAGAAGTAAAAGTCCTTGAAGATGAATCACACAAATTGTTGAGAACTGAAAAACCCTAGCTTCGAAGAAAATCCTCCAAAAACTCCGATTGAAGAACGGATCACGCAAATTCCTTAGATGTCGATGACATTCCAATGCAAGCGAGCAGAGAAACCAGTAGGAAAAAAAATGAGTCGAGACTCTGACCGCTAAGAACAGATGATGAAAGTGCGGTAGCTAACGGACTAAGATCTCCAAAATCACACAACTGAGATTACGAGATGAAGGATCAACGATTTCATGTCTCTGATACCATGTAAAGATGAGAGATCGAACAAAAATGATGAATCTGAGTTAGGGTTTTCAGAAAGAAAATGGGAGAAGAACTTGAGCTAAATTTTCTGTATTGAAAATAATGTTCCGATCCACTCTAGAATATTCCTCCTCTCTATATATACAATGGGCCTCCTTTCTACTAAAAAGAATGCAGGAAAATAATTATAATGGGCCGTGGCCCAATTATACAGCTGACTAATTACGTCAGTGACCCAAATACACTACTGACTAATTACAAACCAAAACTAAATGTCCAAATATATCATGTAACTCCAACAGACAACGTGGTCAGTTTCGAAACAAATTTAACACTACTCTCCACAAGTTGTTGTGGGTCATGCATGGGAGCAATTTTGAGCAGACATTTAAAAGATAAGCAATGTAAGATATATATATATATATATATATATATATATATATATATATATATATATATATATATATATATATATATATANTTACTATAATAGTTTGCTTTTATATATATATATATATATATATAAAAGCAAACTATTATAGTAACTGTTAAGTTGCACTAATACTAACAAACACATGGCCGGTAGTATGTCCAAACCATGATACCTTTTTTTTCCACGTATTGTGTGTTATCCGCTTTGAGACTTCAATTAATTTTGATACCTACCCACATGAGGTCTACTAAAAGAAAAAATACTCTCTATCAGATTTTTTTTTCATTTTTAAGGCTAGAAATTAAATCCTCTTAATGAGGATTTACCGTTTCACCACAACTCTCGATGGCTAGGTTTCCCTAATATATTAATGACAGCTACTGCATTTACTTAAACTTTACACTGTTCATGACATATTTGGTCTAGTCCAACATAGAACAAAGGATTATTGGAAGGTATAATTTTCTTTTTAATTTCCTCGTTTTGGGAAACTTTTGCAGGGAGGAAAAGGTGAAACTCGGTCATTTTTGAATATCTGAAACTTTTACCATATTGTTCATGAATAAATTAGCATTAATTTTTTAAAATTATCTGGCTCAATTATCTGTTTTAATTTATGCACAAGAAATTTTCGAATGGAAAAAAGTAGCGGAATAAATATAAAAAGAACTAATAATAATAATAAGAAGGAAAATCTTACTATGGCGGCTAAAAGAGAAAAAAACAAGTGCATATAACATAAACATCCTTCATTTTTTGTGGCCCATGTACTTAGTTACCATATACATATGTAGCTTATAAATTTATATCATGGTCAAGACATAGATGAAGCAAAGAAATTATGCCCAAAGTGACCTTCATCACCAATTAAACAAGCATAGAGCTCCTTATCAAGATGATGTTTGGATTGATCTTGAAGCTGCAAGCATGAACTCCCAACTTCATCACAAGAACTTGAAATTGATGAATAATTATTAGTTGTGGTGTTGAATGCCAACAACATTTCTTGAGCTTTGTTTAGTTCCTCCTTAAGCCTCTCAACTTCCAATTTTAACCTCTCATTATCCAACATAGCATTATCTAATCTTTGTTGCAAGGCCTTGTAATCAACCTCGAGGCTCTGGCTTTTCCATCGTGCTCGCTTGTTCTGATACCATATTGCAACTTGCCTTGGTGGCAATCCCAGCTCCTGAGCCAGCTGGGATTTTCTATCCGAGTCAAGCTTGTTGTTGGAGTTGAAGCTAATCTCCAAGAGCCTTACTTGATCTTGAGTGAGCCTTTTCTTGTGGCACTTGAGATTGTTCTTCCGAGTTTGAGAATTGAAGAAATCCATTATGATTAACAGGAAGTTTATGAAAAATTCTTGAATTTAGGAGTCATATAAGAAGGAGAGAATGATTGGGTTTTGATCCAATATGTATATATATATATATATATATATATATAGGAGTATTTCAGTTTCATAACTAAAGGGAGCTAGCTAGCTAGAAGCTAAGGAAGATGGATGAAGGTTGGGCAAGATATCGTTTTCATGCACACAAGAGGTCATCACGTGGGTGTGGCCTACTTATGATAGTACACTGACATAAAATCCTTTGATTCAATTAAAATTGTATGATACTTGTAAATGTAAATCTCTAATTAGTAAGTTTTGGTTTTGGTTTATAGTGTCTTAGTGAAAATTTCTAGCTTCAAAGTCCTTAAGTAGAAAACTTGATTGAAGACGTTTGACTTAGGTGTCCACCTTGTAATTGCTAAATAAAATAATTACATATTTTTCAAGATTGCATATCATTGTGTTCTAGAATATTCTCTATAGAGAAATCTCAAGCAACATAAGTGGTTTTAAATTAATGGAAACAAGAAAAGTAACATTACATGGGATCGAGACCACTACCATAAACACTCAAAAACCATAGACTAAAGAAGCATAGACAAACATGGGAAAGTATACGTTTGCTGACCAACTTCAATGATTTAAAAAATCATAAAAATACAAAAGAGAAGCATGCAAATGCCAAACAACTTGGTTTTTATTTGACTTCCTCATATACATATAGTAAAATCCTTCCTAATTAAAGTGAGAACTTAAAGAAAATCATGTAGTAGTAAGTAGTAACTATATAAACGACTAGACAATTGGAACGTCTTAGTTGCACAAGGTGCTAACACTAGAGATAATAGAGTAGTCAACCATTAAATTAAAACTCTAATATAATGAAGATTTTAAGTTAGTAGATAATATTTAGCTGTACATAATTAATACTAACTGTTACTCCTTTGCACACTGATTAAGCATGTCTTGAAGACTTTGATCCTCCTTTAAATCAGCTATAAGGACATGTTAACTACCCATTCAATCTTGGCCAGACCCACAAACCATCTCTCTCCCCGCACCATGTATCGATGAAAAAGATAAGGAATGACAAAATACATATTAATGACTATAAGAAACTTATAATAAGACCTTGAATATGATAGGAATCTACTCTAACATTCTTGATATCTTTTATGACACACTGAGTTTCAGTTATATAGACTAACATGTAAAGAATTTTTACGTTAACAATAAAATTTAATCAAGTTATAGCAGGTTATTATTCTATTTTCCTGCTAGTACTATATTAGGTTTGATGTGAAGATTTTTAGTTGTTCGACTTAATTTGAAGTATCCGTGTACAGAACATACACTCCTTTAATTTGAAATTTGTCAAAATTCCCCCTAGGTTAGCGATATGTTTTTCTTTTTTAATATGTCAAATGTACCTTAGAAGTTGCAAAAAGAAAATGTTAGAAAACTACTCAAAATTGTTGAAGGCTACGTACGGCTGTTAATAAAAAAAATATACTCCCTCCTTTCATTTTGAGTTGTCACGTTTTGACTTTTCACGCCCCTTAATAAATAATAAATGAAGTGCATAATTTACCATGATACCCATATTAATGTGAAAATATGGCGCAGAGACAGTGTCAAGAAGATCGGGTATTGATTATGATCTTGTATACAAGAGTCCTATGTATTTATACAGTATTTATCCTATCCTTTGGGCTATATTACATAGAGTAGGACTCTCCTAGGATAGCTAACACAAGGAGTCCTAATTCTTCTAAACTAGAAATAGGAGATTACATAGTTATCAGCTTGTTATGCTAAACATTATCTTCAACACTTCCTCTCAAGCTAGTGGGAGGAGACTTGACTACACCTAGCTTGTCTCGAAAAAACTGGAACTGATCCTTGCCAAGAGCCTTCTTATGAACATCTGCTATTTGATCTTTGGACCTAACAAACTGAGTAATCAATTGTCCTTGAGCTACCTTCTCTCTGACAAAGTGGCAATCTAGTTCTACATGCTTAGTTCTAGCATGTATTACTGGATTTGTAGTCATGTATATAGCACTTAAGTTGTCACAGAATAAATTAGGAGCTGTCTTGATACATTCCAATGTCTTGTAGAATGTAGCTTATCCAGGTGCTGCCAGTGCTCTATAGTCAGCTTCAGCACTTGACCTTGCAACAATATTCTGCTTCCTTGATGACCACGAGACACAATTTGCACCCAGATATATACTGTATCCAGTAGTAGACCTCCTTGTTGGTACACCCTTCCCAGTCTGCATCTGAGAATCCATACAACCTGAAGGAGGACTGTGATATGATTTTTAGTCCATGGTCGATGGTTCCTTTGACATACCTTAAGATTATCTTTACTGCCTGAAGATGCATGCTATTTGGATTCTGCATGAATTGACTTGCAAGATTAACAACATGAGTAATGTTAGGTCTTGTGAGTGTGAGTGACTGCAAGCTTCCTACAATGCTTCTGTAAGCTGAGGGATCAACTGCTTTGCCGACTGCTTCTTGCAAACCATGCTTCTGAGCTAGTGGAGTATGCATTGTTTTTGTATTCTCCATATCCACTTTTCTAAGCAGATCATTTGCATATTTGCTTTGGTTCAAGTGGATTCCTCCAGGAAAATAGTTTACTTCAATACCTAAAACGTAACTTAAGGGTCCAAGATCTTTCATAGCAAATTCATACCCCAGCTTTTTCACTACTTCCCCTATCTGCCTTGAGTTGCTACCTGTTACAATTATATCATCTACATATAACAAAAGTAATATTGTTCCCTCTGTATCATGAAGAGTAAATAGGGAGGAATCAGCTCTACTGCATTTGAAACCAAGATGAAGCAGAAATAGACTAAATCTCTCAAACCAAGCTCTGGAGCATGTTTGAGACCATATAGTGCCCTTTTTAAGAGACAGACATGTTCAGGATATATTGGATCATTGAAGCCTGGTGGTTGGGTCATATATACTTCTTCTTGTAGATGACCATGTAGAAAGGCATTTTTAACATCTAGTTGCCTAATGGGCCAATGTAGAGTGACAGTAATAGAGAGAATAACTTTTATAGTTGTAGCTTTGACTATTGGACTGAAGGTTTCTTCAAAGTCAATCCCTTCAAGTTGTGAGTACCCTTTAGCAACTAGCCTTTCTTTGTGTCTTTCTATTGATCCACCTGGCTTCATCTTTGTTTTAAACACCCACTTAGATCCTACTACATTCATTTTTGGAGTTCTGGGAACTAGTATCCAAGTTGCATTTTGATGTAGAGCTGCTAATTCTTCTTGCATAGCTTTAAGCCAATGGGAAGAACTGACAACTTCTTTCATAGTTTTAGGTTCTTGTGGTTTTATTTGAACAACAAATAGTGAGGTATGAGTTATAGGAAGGGACTTAGCTTTGAATCTGGTGACCATTTTATAGCCTTGATCAGTGATCTCAGGTTCAGCATAAACTATGTTTTCTGCTTCTGCTGGAGGTGCTTCATCCTTGTTATTGAAGAAGTGTGAAATGTCCACTTCTAGTTGCAATCCTCTAGGATCTGTTACTGTGTACTGCATAGGTGCTCCATCTGAGTGAGAGGCCTCTAAGTGCAATTCATCAGTATCTGAGCTCTGTATGTCTGTAGAAGAATCATCAACATTATTTGTGACCTCCACAATCTCATTCTGATAGACTCAACATCAACATTGTAATCAGCAGTTGGAGCAACTGTTTGAGTAGTATCATCACCACTTTGATCAGCTGTAATATTGTGATCAACTCTTAACGCATCACTTTGATTATTTGAGCCATTGGCTGCATCATCATCATAGTCATCTCCCAACACTTCCCCTGCAGCAGTGGAGTCTGATGAACCAGACTCAACCTGTGATTCTGAGAAAAATTCAAAGAAGGTGGCCATATGACTAGAGTCATTTGGTACACTGTCAGTCTTGTTTTCCTGCACAGAGGGAAGTGTTAGTTCATCAAAGACAACATGTCTTGACAAAAAAAACCTTCCTTATGGTTGGATGATAGCACCTATACCCTTTATGCAGGCTGTTGTAACCAATGAACACACATGGGTAGGACTTAGGTGAGAACTTGTGTTTTCCTTTTAGGTAAGGGAAGCACCTGCACCCAAACACTTTCAAACTGTTGTAATCAGGGTGTGAGCCATCCAGTTTATGAAATGGTGTTTCCTTTTTAAGCACAGATGATGGCAATATGTTTATCAGAAATACTGCTGTGAGGAATGCTTCAGTCCATAAGTATAATGGTATCCTAGCATGTAGTAGTAGTGTCAGTCCAGTTTCTACTACATGTCTGTGTTTCCTTTCTGCAATGCCAGTTTGCTCAAGAGTGTGAGGACATGAAATGTCTTACAATGCCACAATCTTCTAAATACTGAACTTGAAAATTCACCTCCACCATCACATTGAAATGTTTTGATATTCTTTGAATACTGTTTCTCAACCGTTTTGTGGAATTTGACAAATATTTCAAAGAAGTCAGATTTTCTTTTTAAGGGATACAACCAAGTATATCTACTATGATCATCAACAAATAAAGAGTAGTATTTCATATGTTGGGAAGATTCAACAGGAGCAGGACCCCTATAAGTCACAGTGAATTTTCAATAGAGATTCATCTTCAACTTTATTTCTCAATTTGAATGGCAGTTTACAACCTTTTCCCATTTGGCAACTAACACAAACGATAGGAGTTTTATTCCAACATGTGAAATTTATAGACTTATTGTTACTAAGTACTTCTAAGGACCTAGAATTTGGATACCCAAGTCTGGCATGCCAAATATCACTAGAGCCTTTCCTTGTCTGTGTTGCACTCAAAGCAAGTAGGTTGTCCACTTTTAAGGCATATATTTCTCCTCTTTTAGCACACTTGGCCATCAGTTGCCCTGTCCTCTTGTCCTTTATAACAAAATATGATTCATTAAACTCAATAGAGCAATGATTATCTCTAGTAATCTTACTTACATATAACAAATTCTTTTTGAGTTTATGAACTACTAGCACTTCACTTATCCTTAAACCAGAAATTGTTACTTTTCCAACATGTGTAATATCCAGTTCTTGTCCATTTCCTACTATAATTTTATCATTTTCATTGTAGGGTTTAAGGTTGAATAAGTTACCTGAATTGTTGGTCATGTGAGTGCTTGCTCCAGAATCCATATAGTGAGCATTATCTCCACCATTCTGATTGTTTACATTGAGTGTAGCAAGAGCCTGTAGCAAATATTCTGGTCCTTGATAGGATAGGTCCCATATGTAGAAACACTTTATTGCAGTGTGATTGTTGCCACATATCTGACATGCTGATGATCCTGTGGTTTCCTGTCCTTTAGCAGCATTTCCAAATCCTTGAGTGTTCTGATGGTTGTTCTGTCCGGCAGGCCTGAAGCCTCTACCTCTTGAGCTATAGTTCATGTTACCTCTTCTTCCTCTACCTCTGTTGTTGTATGTCCTTTGTGCTGCAAATGCCATATTGTGATTCACTTTATGTGAATCATCTTCTTCATCCCCTCTGAGATCAAAACCTCTTAAAGAAGTGACCAACTGACTCAGAGTTGGATAAGGTGCTTTGCCAAGCATCATTGTCCTAAAGGTTTTGTATTTAGGACCCAAACCTCTAGCAAAGTTTATCACCTTATTGTCATCATCGACAGGCTTGTGTATGGCAGTCAAGCCATCACAAATGCCTTTTTCTTTCAGATATTCATCAGTGGTTCTACTGCTAAGCTTGATGGTTTGAAGCTGTTGCTTCAACTGGAACTCCTTGTCCTTTGTTGCATGCAGATAGGTTTCTTCCAGGCATTCCCACATTTTTAGCAGTAATACATCCCACAATGAGATACATACTCTCTTCTGACATTGTTCCTGATATCCAACTCCTTAACAACACATCCTTTTCAGCCCAATCAGCAGCAGTAGTGTCAATTGCCTTTCCATTATCTTTATCGCTGCTTTCACTGGTGCCTTCAACATTTATAATTTCTGGCTTCCCTTCAATAAGATAGTTCAATCTCATCACGGGGCATGAGGCAATGAGGTGATGAAGGGAGGCTGTTGAAAAAGTGTTGGAAGCCATATGAACAGGATTAATACTGTGTAGTAGAGACTGAGTTTTTGGCAGCGGAATTTTGCTTCAAAGAAGCTCTGATACCATGTGAAAATATGGCGCAGAGACAATGTCAAGAAGATCGTGTATTGATTATGATCTTGTATACAAGAGTCCTATGTATTTATACAATATTTATCCTATCCTTTAGGCTATATTACATATAGTAGGACTCTCCTAGGATAGCTAATACAAGGAGTCCTAATTCTTCTAAACTAGAAGTAGGAGATTACATAGTTATCAGTTTGTTATGCTAAATATTTTCTTCAACAATTGATTGATGCATATTTTTATTTGAGAAAATGATTTGAAATGAGTATTTAATGCTATGGGTATAATAGGAAAAAAAATTATTTTCTCTTCATATGCTAAAAGTAGCAAGTAAAAATAAAAATTTATTTTTAGAATATTGAACAAGTAAAAGTGATCGTAGAGAATACTATTTTGGGTAGGGCAAATTACTATTTCCAATGCTTGATTGATATCGCACTTGAAAGAAAATGTCGTTTGGAAGGAGGGCAATATTAGCCCCACTTCACAATGGTTGATAAATGCCAAATTTATACTTAATTTTCATATGTGCCAGTGGGGTACTATTCTTTGGCATTTTTCATGACATGTTATTTTAAAAAATAATGTAACTTTAACACGTATAAAAAAATTCACTATAAGTCACCTAAAGATCATAATAAGTGAAATTCGTGACCTAAAAAGTAAAGCATGTGACATGCTCCAACAAGTTATATTATACGAATAATTTAAATTTTTTAAACATTATCAGTTATATTAAATTAAATCCTTTAAAAAATCCATTTCTAGAAATTTTGAAGTTTTGCACGTATACAATCATGGGTACTTGGCTTTTTCTGGAAAGTGCATGAACATTTAAAACGCTATATATTCATTCCCCTTCTCACAACTTGACCTATTTGAATTCAAAGTATTAGACCTAACATAGTAGGGACATAAAGAAGAGAGTAGACCATATTGACCAAGGGAGAGGACCCGTAAATTAATATTTGAAGCCACCGTCTGAATTTGGAAACAATTGGAGTCAGGGGTGTTTAAAGAAAATTGACAACCGCACTAAATCGATAATTCGAGTTAAATCGAAAAAAAAACTTTGATGTGATTTGATTTGATTTGTTTTATTATTGAAAAATAAAACCCGACTATAATTGGTTTGGTTTGGTTTAACTAAAAATAGTCAAATCGAAACCAAACCAACCCAATAGTATATTTATATAGTATTAAATTTTTTTTATACATATAAAATATTTATTGTAATGTAATTTATAAATATTTCTTAAAATTTTTAACAGATTTATCTTTTACGTATTATTTCAAGTTTAGACTTAACATTCTTAATGGTAAATAAATTTTGTAGCCCATAAATGTAGTAACTCAAACAAAGTTCAAATCAATACCAAAGCTAACAAAAGAAATTCAATTTAATACTAGGAATGATGAAAGTGCTGGATAATTATTTTAGTTTTACGTTGATTTATAATGAAAATGCATAACTTAGTTTATTTTTTTCTTTAGTGCATAGTTATGTAATTAATATTAGTACTTATTAGTTATACTTATTTTAGTATGACCTATATAGTATTTTTAGATTATGTTAATTTTCATAAGGTTTATTAATTAGCAATATTCCTTTTACGTATTTTTATTATTTTATCTTTGTTATTGAATATTTTAGTATAACGCTATAATTTATTTCATATTATTGTGTTAGTTTCTTGGAAAACACGTTATATAGTTGTATTTTATTAGGAATTAAGAAATATTTGGAGCACAAGTTACATATTTTATGCTATGAAGACTTTACCGGAAAAAACCTCGAAAACCTGAAAAAACCCGAAAACCCCGAAAAACCTGAGAAAAATCGAGATTAAAAAACCGACTTTGTTGGTTTCGTTTTGATTTATAAATTTAAAAATCAGATACCATTAGTTTGGTTTGATAGTTAAAAAATTCGAACCAACCCGACCTATGTAGTATATACACTTCTAATTGAATTATAAGAAAGAAAACAAAAAGGAAATTTATTCTGAAACTGCATATATTACACGTAAGACACTATATTAAAGCCCGTGTTGTTACTTTGATCTATGGACGTATCATGCATCTATATCTTGTCATTTAAATGTTTCTTTTGCAAAAAATATATTTTTGAGAGAATTTGGAATTGGAGCGAAGTCTAATTGGCGTAACGGTAAAAGTTTTTACGAAATGATTAGTAAAGGTTGCGGGTCAGAATCATGAAATTAAAATAATTTTCTTGTAGAAATATAAAGTAAAATTATGTATAAATACAGTAAATGTGTTTCGATCCTTTTCAGAACCACATGTTTGTAACATGATCTTAGTTTTGTGGCATGCTATTTTTATTTGGAATTCAAGCACAAAAGTTTTATATTTCTCAAACATATTTTAATTTCAAGTTTGAACATCCTAGATGATATTCCTGGCTTCGCCACTGCCCATCTAGGCGGCAGGAATCCCACAATCTTCCAAATGCTATATCCTTGGAGGAACATTTGAATTTTAATCTTTGTAATTATATATGGAAGTTTCCTTTTTTTCTTATTCTACTGATTTTCCTTAAATAATCAGCATACGGCCGTATTAAACTATATTAATTCCCTTTACCGTTCCAGACAACAAAGGTCATTTTCTACAGACGAAGTTGTGTGAATTTAATCTCAAATCTTCAACTATTTAAGTATCTTTTGGTATATCCTTACCACCATTTTTTTTTTCTGATTTTAAAGACACTAATCTACCTATCATGAATTGACGAAAACTCCAAATTAAAGAAAAATAATAATAATCCTGGTTTTAGCTTCACCCGGAAGTTGTTCATTTAATACTATTAAGTGAAAACACTAATGTATACACAAGAACAGAAATGAGGCTTTCACTTTCTAAATTTAGCTTGGCCTATTGATGTCAACATTCTAAAAGCAGGTACCTCCAGCTATTTTATTTGGATTTTAAGTTAAATATACCTCGCATGTCATGTCAGTTACTACCATTTTTACTAGGTTAATTACTGCTTAAAGGATTTGATAGTTTAAACTTTAACGTTAAAAAGGCCTTTCAGCACCTCGACATGCAGTTAATGAAGTAAAGAGTACAAATACGAAAAGATAGCTATATGAAATTTGAGGACTACTGTTCGAAATAAGAAAACAAATTCTGAGTTGTATTGCAGATAGAGCACAAAAGTATTAAGCAGATATGACATATTTTTAGTCGATCGGGTCAATAACACATGGTATGTTACGTTGCTACGTTATCAAATCAGAGGGATCTGAGTTATGAGTCAATACTGGTCTCTTCCGTGACATTTGAGTTTTGACATATTAGGTTCACTGCACTCTAATATTATCAGAAAAGAAAAGGGGAGTTATTAAAGCAAATTATACCTCTATATATCTTGTGAAAATTATATATATAGCATGATCCTAATTTGATTATGTGGCAGATAAGTAATACGGCTCATTAACTATTAGTATGTAATGAGTAGATACTCTTTATAAATAAAGGTCAAATCCTCTTCCGGAGCGCTATCATAAGAAGAACTCTAGCGTATTCTATTTCATTGAGTACGTGGGAAAGGAGATAACTAGAAATTATGTAAATTAGTCTCAGGCTTAACCGATGATTAGTGTTGGACTTTAAGCATTGGGCTTAAAAGTCTAAGAGTGTGAATTGGAAAATTGTGGGAAATAAAATGGAGGGAAATGAAAATTTGAATCAAGTGAGCTTTTGTCATGAACTTTGTACCACATTGGTGAAAGACAACTACACTTGTGTGTATAAATATAGGATCACTTCTTAGAGCTCTTAAAAGGAGTTGAAGAGGATGTATCCTCGCGCCGTCGCCGTCGTCGTCGCTCGCTCGGCTCGGCTTCGGCTTCGGCTTCGGCTTCGGAATGATCGATCGATAAGATTATTTTTTGGACAAAGTTTATTTAAATAATTATTTAATAATTAATTAAATGTCAGTCAGTTCATTAACGGAATTAACTGAAATCCAAAAACGCTGCCTTTGCTGAACGTTGTTTTCCTTTCTGAACAGACACTTTTTCCTGAATAGACAT
>MDKI01108884.1:0-12843 GCA_005239505.1 Nicotiana paniculata
ACCAATCATGGGAGAAATCCTTAGTAATTTAAGTGTGGGCTTGCCTAACCCCGGTGTTGGGCGTCATCACGACTTGAGTTAGTATTTTGGGTCGTGACACCTGTTGTGATCCAAGATGGAGGCGGCCCCAGAGCTGTAAGAATCTCAGCTAGCCACCGGTGAGTTGCATCTCCCATTGCACACTTTTCCAGGTATTGCACAGGCTCCAAATCCTCAAACCCCAATTAAGAATTCAGGGATCTATCGTCGAACCTCACCTTCAGGTTTCTCACTTTTGTTACCTTGGTCCCTTTCTTTATATGTGCCACATTGGCGAAAAATTCCCGGAGCAGGCATTCCTTGGCATCTGTCACACTCTGGGTGAACAACATCCACCCCTTTCTCTCTATGAACTGTCTCAGCACTGTTGGGTTGTACTTATCCAAGTCTTTCAAATTGAACTAACGCTCAAGAGTGAGCGATATTTCCGTCCACCACTCTCGGAAGCTCGTGAAGGCAGCTAGACTCACAAATCTATCTTCCCAAATCTCTTTCTTTTTCGACCTCTCAAAGTCGGCTACTCTGGTATCACCCCCTCGGCCATCATCTGGGAGATCATCAAGATACAGTATGGTAGTAGGTGCATTGGGGACATGTGTGGATGAAGGCTCTGAAGCCTGACTGTTACCTTCTGAACCCTCAGAAGTGCTCTCAGAAGAGGTAGTCTCGTTTCTCAGTTGGTATCTGTCCTGAGGCAGTTGTGGCTGTGATTGCATAGCAAGCTGCTCTTGCACTGAATTGCCCCCCGATGCTTCCTTAGACGGGGCATATGAACTTGATTTGGAGGGTTCCGGCTGTCTACTTCGGCCTGCTGTGGCTTTATTACTTATTACTCTTTGAGGGTCGAGGGGTAAAGTACTTTTGCCTCTGCCTCTGGAAGGTTCACCCCTCCTCTTTGATGTATTAGCACGACCATGGGATCGAACCATTTTCTGCAACAAACAACAGTAGGAGTCAGTTCTAAATCAAGTGCAGATAATAAGAAGTTCATAGAACAAAACAAGTTGCAGGGTATGGAAGTGTGGTCCGCACAATTACAAGTGCGGCCGCAGGTATGATTGTTCGGACTGCACCATGTTGTAATGCGGCCGCAACAAAGAAAATATGGTCCGCAAAATTCTGAGTGTGACCGCAGAGTTGAAGTGCGGTTCACACTTTTCTGAGTGCGGCCGCACAATGGGTACCTAAAAATGACAACTCTTTAAAGCATGAGAATGCCCTTATCTGCGGCTACGCACACTTTTTTGTGACCGCGATTTAATTTCCACGGATCGCACATTTTCAAGTGTGGTCCTCACTATCTTGTCTAACCAAATGCCCTAAGCTACACTTCTGCGGACCGCACAATTCCTTGTGCGGCCGTACATTTCAAAATTCAATCGGGCACAGTCCTATAGGGTTTCTATATTATGCACAACTTGGACATGGTAGTAGCAATAAAACATGATAAACAAGGCACCCATTCACCACATAGCAAGTAAGAGTTCACCCAACACAATCTACACCCCACGTGGATATGAAACTGACAATTGGTCTAAAATAACTAATAATTTCTAAACTAACTTAGAAAATTAAGGAATTGTAGAAATGATTTGAACATACCAGTGATGAAGTGGTGCTAAGGAATGATCACAGATGCTTAACTAGATAGTAGATGATTGAATCAGTTGTGTGCAGAGATCGGAAAAAGTTCAACAGTAGCATTAGGGCTACTATTTATACTAAGCGGGTTTGGCTAAGGGTTCAAGAGATGAGTGTGGCCGAAAAAATTCCTTCTGCGGCCCGCACTCTGTTACCTGATATTCCATTCCTCATGATGATTTGCGGTCCACATATGTGTGGCCGCAGATTTTGGTGCGGACCGCAGAATTCATCGTGCGGCCGCACTTTGGCTTTTCTCCGACAGACAAACTTTAGAGGGTTTGCAATTTTCCATCTCAAGTTGTGCGGTCCGTATAACAATTTTGCGACCGCATTTTCCTTCTGTTGAAGCATCAAGAATTATGCGGTCCGCACTTTTTTTCATAGTTAGCCAATTTTTCTGAGCCCAGTTCCTATAAAGCACACACATTCTGCAACACACTTCAAATCCAGTTAGCACAAAATGAGACCTATCTAAAAAAATTAAAAAAAATAAACATGGTTTGCCTCCCACGAAGTGCCTGATTTAATTTCGCGGCACGTCGCAGATTACCATCACTTCAAATGAATCACTGCCACCACGTGGCCATCATCAACTTGACCCAAATAGTGCTTCACCCGGTGACCATTGACTCGGAATACCTCATCATTCTTGTTTTTCAAGTCCAATGCACCAAAAGGTGTCACACCCACAATTTCAAAGGGACCACTCCATTTGGATTTCAGCTTTCCGGGAAACATCCTCAAACATGAGTTGAACGACAAAACAAGATCGTTCACCTTGAATTCCCTATTTCGGATGTATTTGTCATTAAGGTACTTCATTATTTTTTGTGCAAGGACGAACTTACATATGCATGGTACCAGAATGCATCTAATTCATTCAAATGTGCAACCCGCAAGGTGGCAGCTGCATCTCAATCAAGATTTAACTTCTTCAAAGCCCACATAGCCTTGTGCTCAAGTTTCACTGGAAGATGACAAGCTTTTCCAAACACCAACCGGTATACAGATATCCTGATAGGAGTTTGAAAGTTGTTCGATAAGCGCATAATGCATCATCAAGCTTCTTTGACCAATCCGCCTGGTTAGCATTCACTGTTTGGGACAAAATACTCTTTATCTTCCGGTTGGAGACTTCCACTTGACCATTTGCTTGAGGGTGATAGGGAGTCTTAACTTTATGAGTTACACCATACTTGCTAAGCAAGGTGTAAAAAGCTTTGTTGCAAAAATGCGACCCCCCATTGCTTATGATAGCCCGCAGAGTACCAAAATTTGTGAAGATGTTATTCTTCAAAAATGCCACCACACTTCTTGCTTCATTGTTGGGTAGAGCAACGACCTCAACCCATTTTGACACATAATCAACTGCGACCAAGATGTAGGTGTTTCCACAGGAACTCACAAAAAGTCCGATGAAGTCAATTCCCCACACATCAAAAATATCAAGTGGTGAGGGGCATTTCATCTTTCTTTGATATTCCACTGACCCTTTGACATTCATCACAACGCTTGACTACACCACTTGCATCCTTGTAGATAGTGGGCCAATAGAAACCGCAACTTAGCACTTTGGCCGCCGTTCTTACTCCACCATGGTGACCACCATACGGTGAAAAATGACAAGCCCCAATAATTTCAACTTGTTCCTCCTCCAGTACACATCTTCTAATCACTCCATCCGTATACATCCAGAAAAGGTACGGTTCATCCCAATAATAGTCTTGACAATCCCGTTTGAGCTTCTTCCTTTGGTTTGAAGAGAACTCATCCGGGATGATACCACTCACAAGAAAATTTGCTAGATCTGTGAACCATGGTACCTCTTTCATTGAAATGTCTAGGAGTTGATCATTGGGGAAGGATTCATTGATTTCAAGGCCAGCATGCGGTCTCCCCTCCTCCTCCAAACGATAGAAGTGGTCTGCCACTTGGTTTTCACTTCCTTTTCGGTATTGGATATATATATCGACTCTTGCAGCAAAAGCACCCATCTCATCAACCGATCTTTGGAATATTTCTTGTTCATAAGGTACCGAAGTTCTACATGCACTTTTATACCCATCAAGAGGAGCTCTTTTTCGGTTATAGTGTAATTGACTTGAGCATCATTCATGGTCTTACTAGCATAGTAGACCGGATGAAAGACCTTGTTGATACGTTGCCCCAAAACTACTCCCACCGCCACATCACTAGCATCACATATTAGCTCAAAAAGGAATGCTCCAATTTGGAGCGGTGATAATGGGAGTAGTTGTCAACTTGAACATGAGCAATTCAAATTCTCTCATGCAATCATCATTGAAGTGAAATTTAGCATACTTCTCCTAAATCTTGCACAAGGGGTTCACCACTTTGGAAAAATCCTTTACGAAATGCCGGTAGAACCCCGCATGACCCAAGAAACTTCTCACGTCCTTCACGGATGTTGGAGGTGAAAGTTTAAAACTCACCTCTATTTTCGCTTTATCGACCTCTATCCCCTTGTTTGAAATCTTGTGTCCAAGGACAATACCCTCCTCGACCATGAAATGGCATTTCTCCCAATTCAACAACAAGTTCATTTCTTCACACCTTGCCAATACCTTATCCAAATTTGCCTAGAAATCATCAAAGGAACCCCCGACTACTGAAAAGTCATCCATGAAGACTTCAAGATAGTCTTCTACCATATCCGTAAATATCGCCATCATACACGGTTGGAAAGTTGCTAGTGCATTGCATAAGACGAATGGCATCCGCTTGAAAGCGAAAGTCCATAGGGACAAGTGAAAGTTGTTTTCTCTTGATCTTCTGGGCCAATAAGGATTTTATTATAGCCCGAATATCCATCTATAAAGCAATATAACGCTCGGCCGATCAATCGATCAAGTATTTGGTCAAGAAAGGGTAGTGGGAAATGGTCTTTCCTTGTGACTTTATTTAGCTTCCGATAGTCCATGCACACTCTCCAGCCGGTCACCGTTCTTGTTGGAATCAACTCATTCTTATCATTGGTGACCACAGTTATGCCCCCTTCTTCGAAACACATTGCATCGGAGAAGTCCACGAATTATCAGAAATGGGGTAGACAACCCCGGCATCCAACCACTTTATGATCTTCTTTTTGACCATCTCTTGCATTGCTTCATTTAGTCTCCTTTGATGTTCAATGGAGGGTTTGGCATCTTTCTCCAAATTAATTTTGTGCATGAAAAATGCGAGGCTTATTCCCCAATATTTGCCAAAGTCCACCCAATAGCTTTCTTCCTCTTGTGGATCACCGCCAATGTAGAGTCAACCTGCACGTTAGTCAAACAAGAGTAAAGAATAACCGGTAAAGTAGAGCAAGGTCCAAGGAATTCATACATGCGATGTGGAGGCAATAGCTTAAACTCCAAGGTAGGAGGCTCTTCAATTGAAGGCTTTGTAGGAGGAGTTTTCCTATTCTCGAGATCCAAGGAAAGTTTCTAAGGTGCATAATTGTATGACCCTATACCTTGCAAAGAATTGACACATTCCATGAAATCATACATTTCATCATCATCAAAATTAAGCAAAACGACCTCCAACATGTCACCCACATTAATCGTGGCACTAGTATCATCAATAATCACATCGGTCACTAAGTCCACGAGCAAACACACTTCATTATTATTCGGTTGCCTCATAGATTTGAACATTGGAACACCACATTTTTATCACCTACCCAAAAAGTGAGTTCACCGGCTTCCTTATCAACGAGAGCCTTCCCCGTATCAAGGAAAGGTCTACCAATAATAATTGGCACCTCATAGTCCACTTCATAATCAAGAATCACAAAATCCGCCGGGGGAATGAACTTGTCAACTCGAACCAATACAACCTCAATCACCTCCAACGGTCTCTTCATTATACGATCGACCATATGTAATCTCATAGATGTGGGTATTGGTTGCCCAATTCCCAATGTCTTGAAAATTGAATAGGGAATCAAGTTGATACTCGCCCTAAGATTACAAAGAGCTTTTGCAAATTCGGCACTTCCAATGGTACAAGAAATTATAAAAGCACCGGTACCTTCCAACTTTGGAGCCATTGAATGCACAATTGCACTCACCTGGTGAGTGACTTTGATAGTTTCAAAATTCATCGATCTCTTCTTTGTCACCAAGTCCTTCATAAACATAGCATATCCGGGCATTTTCTCTGAAGCTTCAACTTATGGCATATTTATAGAGAGACTCTTCATCATATCAATGAACTTCTTGAATTGATTCTCGCCTTTTTTCTTTGCAAGCCTTTGAGGATAGGGAGAAGGTGGCTTAGGAAATGGTGCCTTAGCTTTTTGAACTACCGATTCTAGTATGTCAATCACATGATCCCTAGACGGATTCACATCCTCTTGAGTCTCTTCCACCGTATCATCAATATCTATCGGCACTTCATCATTTGCTTTCACAACATTGATCGGGATCTCCTCTTCTTCTACCACTTGATCATCATCCACAAGTTACCTTTGACTTGAGGTAGGTGCATTCCCACCTTTTCCACTTCTTTTAGTAACATGCATGGCATGCCCCATAGTGTTCCCACCCTTCGGATTCACCACTGTATCACTAGGTAGTGCCCCCTTAGGACGAGAATTTAAAGCTTGAGAGATTTTACCCATTTGCACTTCCAAGTTACAAATTGATGTGTTGTGTGAAGCAAGTTGGGCATCAGAATCAACATTCTTTTCCATCATTTGCTTGAACATGTTCTCAATACGACCCATTTCATTGTTGGAGGAACTAGGACCATGAGAAGGATAAGGAGGTGGGATGCTCAGTTGTTGGTACATCGGGGGCCTTTGAAAGCCCGACCCCCGATTTCTTTGGTTGTTGTTCCAACCGCCTTGGTTGTTGCCTCCCCAATTGCCTTGATTATTATTATTTTGCCAATTCCCTTGGTTATTGCTTCCACTCCAATTGTCGTGATTGTTTCCACCATCCCAATTACCTTGGTTGATAGAATTTCAATTGCCTTGATTATTCGAAGGTCTCCATTGTTGTTGACTAGGGCCTTTGTATTTGTTTCATTGCCCTTGAAAGTTGTTCACATATTGGACCTCTTCATCTTGATCATTGTAATAATCCCCTTGATCATACCCACTATCACCTTGCACGAAATTGTCCACTCTTTGTTGCACATGTGGTTCTTATCTTGTTTACCATCATATTGACTCCGTCCATAGCATTGACTTTCTCGGGTTTTGCACTTGTTGAAGTTGATCCTTCGCCAATTGGTTCATTGTGGTTGTCAAATTGGCTATGGCTTGACCATGGTCATGTAACTTTTTATGAAGAAGAATCACATTTGGATCACCTTGTGGAACATTGGCTCTAGATTGCCACGCCGATGAAATATCTGCCATCTCATCCAAAATATCACATGCCTCCGCATACGGCGTAGTCGTGAAGTTTCCACCGGCAAGTTGATTCACTACACATTGGTTGGTGGTATTGATCCCCAGATAGAAAGTTTGTTGAATTTATTGATCCCCCGATAGAAAGTTTGTTGAATTATGTTCTCCGTCATATCATTATCGGGGCACTCTTTTACCATTGCACTATATCTTTCCCATAGCACGTGTAGTGGTTCATTAGGATCTTGTTTGAATACTAGAATTTCATCCTGAAGAATAGCCATGTGCCCGGGAGAGAAGTACTTTGAAATAAATTTCTCCACAAGTTCATCCCAAGTATGAATGGAGTGATTTGGCAAACGTTCCAACCAATATAAAGCTTTCCCCTGGAGAGAGAAGGGAAAAGCCTTAGCCTCAAAGCATCCTCGGAGATATTTGTTTGTATGCTTCCCCAACACGTATCAATGAACTCCTTCAAATGTTTATATGTATTTTGATTCGGTGCACCGGTGAAGAACCCTCATTGCTTGATACAAGTGAGCATCACGTTGGTTGTTTGAAAGTTTCCCACCCTAATACGGGGTGGGACTATAACACTTTCATACAATTCATTCTGCAACACTCAGTGTGGAGCCGCTCGTGGTAGAGGTGGGGGTGGAGCAGGAACATTGTCGTGAGGTGGTCGGCCTCGTCTATTGGCTTGAGGTTCAAGAGGGACCTCATCAATTGCATTATCATCAACTTCCACATCCCCCACGGCTATGTTTTCGAGCTCATTGTTTGCCAAGATTGCACCTACAATAATCATACATTAGTAACAAGGAAAGAAAAAAAGATATTCCAAAAACACACCTAAATATATAGCTAACACCGTCTTAGCTCTCCGGCAACGGCGCCAAAAATTAATCTCATCCAATTTCACTCCTCTATTTGTGGATATGAAAATGGTCGATGCAATAATAATACCCAAGTCGGGGTTGAATTCCACTGGGAACTATGTGAATGGGTGCTAGTAGTATATATCTTAGTGCGTGAAATTGTATATCTTAATTTGCACTTCCAGAATATTGGGTTTTGTTTAAAATTGCGATTTTCAGAACGAAACTAGAAAATTGTTTTTGGTTTTTTTTGAAATGATAAAAAGGCCTAGGGCTATGACCTTCACCTAGGTGTTCGCTTAATGGGGTGTAAGGCTTAAAGCTTATTTTATTGGTTGAGGTGTATTATAGCTATCAACACTCAAGTACCCACTCAATACCTCTCGGTCAGAGAGTGATTTTGCCCAATTTGGCTTTCTCAAGTCCAAATGGGTATTGAACAAAGCAGTTGATAATAAGCTCAAGTCGGGTTTTACTATCTCTAGGTTCAACCTTTTAATTGGGCTTATCAATCTCTCGATTGACCCAATTTCTTGCTAGCCAAGTTTTCCAAGACTAAGTCTCTCTTTCTCAAGTAGAGACCAAGTCAAATAGGCATGAAATAATGTTTGCAACCATTAATTCTTCAAATAAAAGCAACAACAAGGCTAGATAATCAACACCCAACCATAAACAAATAATAAATCAAACACCCAATTAAGTTAAACACTAGGGTTGGGTCATAACCTTAGTGAAAATCTAGCTACTCATGCTTCAAGTAGAAGAAAAAGAAGACGAAGTGATAATTAAACTCATATTAATAATTATGATGATAAAATTAATATTTAAAAAGCTCAAAATAGTAAAAACTACTAAAAGGAGCAAAATAAAACGGCTGTTGATGTCAAAAGTTACAAAAGTTAACCTAAAAAGTGAAACTCTTCTATTTATACAGTGCTGGAATTTTCGAAAAAAATTGTCGTTTCAGAGGTTTTGTGGCCGCACAATTCCATGTACGGTCCGCACTTTGCATCAGCATGGCAATAATGGAAACCTGCGGTCGCACAATTCTGAACTACAACCGCACTTCTTTCTTTTTGCCGTTTGCATATTTCTGAGTGCGGCCGCACAGTGCTCTTCTGCGGATCGCACAAGTATGACTGCGGCCGCGTATCTGATCTTCTGCAGTCGCACAATAATTGTGCGGTCCGCACTTCTGTTGAATCTTGAATGCAGGTTCTCTGAACTTTTGCTCTTGCCCAGGTTCTGCGGTCGCACATTTCATGTGCGGACCGCACTTTCCACTTGCATATGATGGGATTTGCTTCACAATCTACGGCCGCAGATATCACGACCCAAAATCTATAAGTTCGTGATGGCACCGTTGTCGGGGAATTAACTGTGTTATCGATTGGAGTAGGAAGAAATACAAAATTCTGAAGTATAGTCAATTTTCTTCAATTTTCATTTATACATTGAAAGTTTAACATTTGCTAACTTGGTTGTACAGGTGCATGCCTAGAAACTCATTGAGAACTGGTGAAGTAGTTGAAGCCTTATCAGACCCCGAGAAAGTTTTCAAGACCCTAAACCGGGCCAACTAGAAAAGCAAACAACAACCATCAATTGAACAACTTAAACCCGACATGGAAGATCCAAACAACAGGAACAACATTGGGGATGATGTGGTAGACCCAGTTGCTCAAATAGGGCAGAGGCTCCTTTATATGACTGGGCACAACCCACGGCAGAGAATTTGGCCACTGTGATACTAGTCCCTCAAATACAGGCCGAGTCCTTCCAGATTACAAATAATATGTTGCACTTGTTGTAGAATAAGGGACTATTCTCAGGGTCATACATCGAAGACCCCCAACATCATTTGAAGAACTTCCTGTCAGTTTTCAAAACACAGAGGTAGCCAAACGTCACTCAGGAGGCAATAAAACAGTTGTTGTTTCCATTCTCAGTGACTGGAGCTGCCCAGACTTGGCTAAACTCACTCCCCATCAATTCCATTACCACATAGGAGGAGTTAGTTAAGCAGTTCGTGAACAAGTTTCATCCACCCAACAAGACTGCTCAACAAATTGATGAAATCTTGAGTTTCAGACAGAAACCAGTTGAAACATTGCAGGAGACATGGGAACGATTTAAGGGAATGTTGGTTATCTGTCCACACCATGGTATTCCAGAGAAGATGTTGGGGCAGTGTTTTTATATGGGTCTGGCTGATACTGTTAATGCAAATGTTGATGCTTCAGCTGGTGGACCATTCTTGAGCAAAACGTGGAGAGAAAGTCATATCTTACTTCATAAAATGGCAAAGAATTCAGGATGGACAACAAGGAATGCACCCATTATTCCTTTAGTTCACTCAGTGCCATTCGATCCATCCAATACTATTGCAGAGAATGTGGCCACCTTGATAACACAGATGAGCATACTAACTAAGAAGGTGGAAGAATCATGGCAAAAGCAGCAGGTACACGTCGTAGATACAACCAATGAGGGCTTATGCACATCTTGCATTAGTCAACGATTTGGTAACCAGTGGAATGCAGAATGTGATCACCCTCCTTATCCAGAAAACATGAATTATGTGTCGAATTATGGAAGCCAGAGACAAGGGGGGCAGAACTGGGGTCAGCAAGTTCAACCATATAGACCACCTCACTAATAGCAGAACAGTGGAAATATGGGTTTCATGAGACCACAAGGTAATGCAGCACCATATCAGAGGCCACAAGGTTATAACCATCAGAATCAACAATAAGCATACTACCCTCCTCAGCATCAACAGGGGGGAAGGCAAGAAGATGGGTTCTCCAGGTTAGAAGCTATGATGCAACAGGTTATTGGGCAAAATGACAAAATCAGTTAGAGAGTAGATGTACATGATGCAGCTATTAAAAATATTGAAGTATAGTTGGGCCAGATATCTATGGCAGTGAATAATCGTCCTCGTGGGACTTTACCTGCAGATACTCAGGTAAATCCTATGGACCAGGGCCCAAGACAACTGATGGCAGTGACTCTCCACAATGGCAGGGACTTAGACTTGGAACTTGAGAGAGCTCGTGAAAGCAGGCAGGCCGAGACAGTGGTTCCCATGCCGATTGAACTTGATGATTCAACAAATTTGACCAAGGTAACAGTGCAACCTACTGAAGGAGAACCCAGTGCACAGAGTGAGACTGAAAAAGAAGTGGAGATAGCCCAGAAGCTAGTAGTTGAAGTGGTGGCTGAGAAAGAAAAGTCCCAAATCACAGGAAAAAAGAGACCGCCAGCTCCATTCCCTCAGAGGCTAGCCAAATACCAAAAGGATGAACAGTACAAAAAGTTCTTGGACATGCTAAAGCAAATACAGATAAATATCCCATTGATTGATGTGTTGAAGGAAATGCCTGGTTACGCTAAAATGATGAAGGACTTGATGTCCAGAAAATTTGATTTCGAAGATCTCGCTATTGTCACTCTTACTCAGACTTGTAGTGCGGTGGTGACGCGTCCTACTGCTGAAAAGTTGTCTGACCCAGGGAGTTTTACAATTCCGTGTACCATTGGCAAATTAGCTTTCGCCAAAGCTCTATGTGACTTGGGGGCCAGCATTAATCTGATGCCGTTGGCCACATATAAAAGACTGGGGATTGGTAGAGCCAGACCAACTTCAATGTTATTGTAGCTAGCTGACAAGACGGTAAAGAGACTGTCAGGCATTCTGGACGATGTATTGGTGCAAGTGGGGAAGTTTGTGTTCCCTTCTGATTTTGTGATACTTGATTGTAAAGTGGATGAGGAAATTCCCATAATCTTGGGAAGGCCATTCTTGGCCACGGTCATAGACCTTATTGATTGTGAGACTGGTGAACTTAAAATGAGGCTCAATGATGAAGAAATCACATTCAACGTGCAGAAGTCTATGAGGCGACCAAGTGAGTTCTCCAATTGCTCTCTTATTGATGTCGTGAACGTGATCCCGAAAGAAGATGATGTTTCCCTGACTGTTGGGGACCCTTTGATTGAATGTTTGATGAATCTAGATGATATGAACGGTGAAGAACTGGCAGATTGGGTGCTAGTACTTGAAGGAAAAGGGGTGTGGCCGAGGACTCTCGAGTTTGAGTCATTACACTTAGATAAAAGAGAGAGCCCGCCGGCCAAGCCATCTGTTGAAGAACCACCCAGGTTGGAACTGAAACCAGAGGATGTCAATGTGGTAGAAAAGATACTAGAGATAACCAAGGACATTGATGATACGTATTTTGCTGAATCTAGTGTCATTAGTGTCGAGGATGTTGACTGCATTGGTACACACTCCAACCATTTTTTCACATTGTGTTTGGATGATGATATGAAAATAGAGTCATCCGAAACACCTGAGGAGTTAAGGAATAAGGAACAAGATGCCTACATTTTGGAATTCTTCTTGCCAGAAAGTCGGGAATACACATCTCATCGAAAGGCCAAGAAGCGAATATTACTACATTATTTTATTGGGCTAGTCATATTCGTTCCACCACCCCAGGAGCATGATCATAGAGCAGAATCAAAACTTGGGGTCCAATTCATAAGTTCAAAGTGGAGGCATAAAGTGATTCAAGCGGTTGTTCGAAGGAGCATGGAAAGAAAAAACTAATGGAGAGGATATCGACGCTACTTGATCAGGGAGTTTCTTGCACCTTACTTTTATTTCTTGTTTTGTCTATATGTGATGTACTAAGGACAGTGCATGATTTAAGTGTGGGGTGTTGTACATATTTGTTGTGGTTTGTTGTGTTTAGTGATATTTCTTGTTAGTAGTTTTAGCTTTTTATGTTAGTAAGTTTATCTTTTTAGTCTTTTTATTTTATTCAGAACAAAACAGAAAGAAAAAATTTGTTGAGCAGTCTTGTTGGGTGGATGAAACTTGTTCATGAACTGCTTAACTAACTCCTC
>ML354521.1:1256-59506 GCA_005239505.1 Nicotiana paniculata
TATATTAATATCACAATAAAGTCATCCCCCAACGGGTTCCACCAAAACCTTAGATTAGAAAAGTTAGCTACTCATAATAATGATAAAAACTACAAAAGAATTCATAAGCAAAGGTAAAAGCACAAAAGAAGGAGATATGGATTGATGCCCAATTGCCTCCTTGCCTCTTGCCCTTGATTTTCTTGTTCTAAACTATAAACCTTGATTATCTACTCCTTTGGGCGAATTGAACCTTTTATAGGTTAAGTGGATTGGCCCCAAACATCCAAAAATACCCCTTTCGAATTATTTTTCCCGTGTGGACTAGCGCAGGCGCGCTAGTCTCGTGCTACAACCCGCGCTAATGGGGTTTCTTTTTTGCTGGACTAGCACGGACGCGCTATACTCGCACTAATTTCCGCACTAGTGAGGTTTCCTTCTGTCTCAAGTGTATTCATCCCTCAAGTCCTCCATAAATTATCCCATGGGGTTGTTCTTCTTCAATTTCGCACAAATCACCATCCTAAGTCCTCAATAGTGCATTGTACTCCTGTGAAACACAAAAATAACAATTAGAGCCAATTTATCATCATTTAACAATCTTTAAGACAGTGAAGCATCATTAAGTTAGAGCATAAACATATGTTAAACTATGTAAATTTAGCCTATTATCAACACTCCACACTTAAATCATTGGTAGTCCTCGAGCAATCCACTACATCCTACAAGGTTTCTTTGCATCAAACACTTTCCTACGGTGTCACACCACCATATTTTACAAGCATTAAGCCTAGAAGTGTAACATTTATGCCTCAAGCGGCGACTCTCAAATGCCAAGCCATACTCTTACTTCCTCGAGATACTCTACAAGGAGGTCAAGACTTACCTATTTTTCATAAATCACGTGCCCTCATTTCACACAATTGAGAGTAGTTCCACAAAAGATAATAGTAAGAGCAACAGGAACTTTAAATAGAAAGAATTCACTCACTCTCAAAAAGAACATTCATATGCCACACAGATACGCCATAGACTTGCCCGTGGTGTAATACTCTACTAATTGAGTTTATTCAGTCTAAGATCAATAGGTCTTTATTTGGTTGTAATGTAGGCTAAGGGACGGGTAGGATACAGTCGGGTATAGTGACTAACCTCCCTAAGAACTTTTAATACAATTACATTAACATTCAGCCCATTTTCATGCTTGGCCAGAACTTTCACCACGCTTTGCTTCATAATTACCCCACTATTCTTTAGGTGCAACTTTCTTTTTCATGCCACTAATTATCAAGGACTACATGTATTTATTATACTCTTTCTTTCTTTTGTTTTTTTTCTAAGTGGCCTTCACTTTTGCATTTTATTTCTTTTTCTTTCACACTTTTGCACCTTTCATTCTATTTCCTTGATTTTCCTTACAGATCAAACCACCACCCATCACTTTGACTTTTACATATCAGCTAACAATTCAAGTGCTCATGGGAGGCACAGGGTTCAAACAGACAGGATATTTAAACAATTGGTTATGGTTCATAATGTGGTTATCAAAGAAATAGGCTTATAAGCTCAAAGGGGTTGACTATGGTTAATTACATTCAGGTGGGTACATATTTGTGTCTGGCTTAACAAAGAAATGTCTATATATCCCTTCTAAGACTAAACAAACTTCTATTTCGATTTGTACACACACGGGACAAGTTCTAGGTATCAAATGCAGACATAGAATAAGATGCAAAATACCTCACACACACATGGCACATAATTCAATCCAAATTGGTTCATCAAAATACTCCATTGAGCATTCAAGTTAGTTACAACATGCACCATTAAGACATTCTACAAGAGTCAACAAGTGAGCCTAATGTCACACTTTAGGATTCACTGTGTTTGGGTGTAGCACACTAAGGGTGTCATTTTATCATTCAGCACCTTGCCCAAAGTATTCCTAACAACTAAAAATAAAAGAAGAAGCTAGCTATACTCGGTTCAAGCTAAACCCTTGGAAAAGAACCGCGGTCAAAAGAAAAACCAAGGGGGAGTTACTATACTACCTATAAAAGAAAAAATAAAAAAATCTTTTTGGTGTTTTCTTTGGACTAACCTCCCTCAAGAAAACTGCCTAAGAAATCCGTCATCAGGAAAAGTCCAATCCTGTCTATTTCAAAAAAATTATTCAATTAAACTAACACAACTAAAACAGCATAGAAAGTCACCCAGACAATCTCCTCACCCCACACTTAAAATTGTGCATTGTCCCCAATGCACACCCATACATACAAGAGGGTAAAGAAAAACTCCCTGGTAGGCCAAAGGCCGAAGCACTAGCATCTCATGGGGTACTCATACTTCTCCCAGGCATGCTCCTTCGTGCGGGTACCTCACACTTAGTTCCAACTAATGGTTTGTTGTTGCATCCTTATAATGGCTTTGCATTCCATGCTCCTAAGAAATCAAAAATTGACACCACAAAAATAATATAATACAAAAAAAATAAAAATAAAAAAAACAAAAGAAAGCAGTAAAGTTGGGTTGCCTCCCAACAAGCGCTTGATTTAACGTCGCGGCATGATGTGAATCACTTTTTGTCTCCACTTTGAACTTATGAATTGGACCCCAAGTTTTGATTCTGCTCTGTGATCATGCTCTTGGGGTGGTAGAACGAATCTGACTGGCCCAATACAATAATATAGTATTCTGCACTTCTTGGCATTTGGATGAGATGTGTATTCCCGTCTTTTTAGCACGAAGAATTCCAGAATGTAAGCATCTTGTTCCTTACTCCTTGACTCCTCAAGTGGATCGGACGAATCTATTTCCATATCGTCATCCAAACACAATGAGTAAAAGTGCTTGGAGTGTGGACCAATGCGCTCAACTACACAAACATTGGGATTGTCAACATCCTTAACACTAATGACACTAGAGTCAACTAAATATGTATCCTCAATATCCTTGGTTGACTCTAGTATCTCTTCTACGACATTGGCATCCTCAAAATCTAGTTCGATTGATTGTTGGTGTTCTACTCTAGCCTTCTCCTCTAGCTCATCCTCGTATTTTTTTAAATCCTCCATTATAATGGCAATTTCTGCAGCCAATTCATACTCATATTGGCTACTATCCACAATGTCAACTTGTTGCGCTTTACAGGGTTCAATTACTTTATTCGTTTGAGCCTCCAAGTTGTGAATATTTGCCTCTTGCCTTTGTACCCGCAGTTGTATCTCATCATAGTGTTCCGTAAGGAACTTTATCATATCCTCAATTTCTTTCAGGTCCCCATACATGAGTTCTTTGTTCCTATTAACATCACAAGAAAAAGAAGAACCATCAAAGTAAGGGATTGGGGAAAGATAAAAAATATAAGCGCAACCATGAAAGTGACCATCTTGATCACCACACATATCACACACATTCCACACATAAGATTGAGTTGGTGCACATAATTCGCTCTCTGGGTGGTTTCCTCCATAATATGCATAACGAGGATCAAAAGTAGAATTACCAACATCCAAACTCTCATAATTCCATGATTCCATATTTTTCAAATCAGCAAATACAACTACAATAAAGAAAATAAAAATCAAATACTAAAAAAAATCAAACTTGAAACCTAGCAATATGTACACCTTCAGCTACACCTGATAATACCGTTAACTTCCCGGCAACGGCGCCAAAATTTGATCACGCTCAACTATGTATATTAAAAGACTAAGCGGGCGTTGAAAATATAATCCGGGTATTTTGCCCAAAGTCAAATCCCACAGGGAATTAACGTATCAAATGTCGTCTTTAGATTACTAGATTCTCAATAGTCAACTTTCTCAAACATTGTGTATGTCACTTTGTGTTGTTTCTACTGCTACAGCTGAACAGAAATAATAAACTTAAGATTAACTAACAATAAGATGTAAACAATTGGATTAAAGGTCTAAGGTTATGGTTTCCCCCGTTGGTGAACTTCCTTTTTGTATACTTCCTATAGTTTTGATTTAGTTGTCTCTATCAATTATGAACATTCCAGTTACCATAAATCTCTCTCAAGTAATTATGATAATTTACTAGACACACTCTCTCAAGTTACGCTAGCTAGATTGCATTAAAGTTCACTTTAGATTGCACTCGAGGTATCGTTATCTCTAATCCAACTCTTTAAACCCTCGGTTATGACTCTCATCTATACTCCGGGAGTGGTGTTGTTCAAACAACTACCTAAATATGCACTCTCTCTCAAGTAGATACATAATAAATAGGCACAGCTAATTGAGGGCCCTTCAATCAACTACAACAAGAACGTAGTTGAACAAATAGAGATTAACAACCAACCAAAACTATATTAATATCACAATAAAGTCATCCCCCAACGGGTTCCACCAAAACCTTAGATTAGAAAAGTTAGCTACTCATAATAATGATAAAAACTACAAAAGAATTCATAAGCAAAGGTAAAATCACAAAAGCAGGAGATATGGATTGATGCCCAATTGCCTCCTTGCCTCTTTCCCTTGCTTTTCTTGTTCTAAACTCTAAACCTTGATTATCTACACCTTTAGACGAATTGAACCTTTTATAGGTTATGTGGATTGGCCCCGAACTTCCAAAAATACCCCTTTCGAATTATTTTTCCCGTCTGGACTAGCGCGGGCGCGCTAGTCTCGCGCTACAACCCGCGCTAATGGGGTTTCTTTCTGCCTTGTTTGCTGGACTAGCGCGGACGTGCTGCACTAGCGGTAATGCCCGCACTAGTGAGGTTTCCTTCTGTCTCAAGCGTATTCATCCCTCAAGTCCTCCATAAATTATCTCATGGGGTTGTTCTTCTTCAATTTCGCACAAATCACCATCCTAAGTCCTCAATAGTGCATTGTACTCCTGTGAAACACAAAAATCACAATTAGAGCCAATTTATCATTATTTAATAATCTTTAATACAGTGAAGCATCATTAATTTAGAGCATAAACATACCTTAAACTATGTAAATTTAGCCTATTATCAATAATCCTGCCAGCGAACGTAGCCGGGACCATCCAGGACACAAAATTTCATGTCATCAAAGGTGACATGAGGTACAATGCACTGCTCGGGAGGCCGTGGATCCATAACATGAGGGCGTTGCCATCAACCCTTCACCAAATGATGAAGTTCCCAACAAAAGATGGTGCGAAAACAGTTTACGGGGAGCAACACGCAGCAAAGGAGATGTTTGCAGTTCATGATTTGACACCAACACCAGCACCTTCGACCTCAGAAAAATCAAACATCAAAGACAAGCAATTGGCCAAATAGCAATCACCGTCCCCAGCCTCGATCGAGCCCGAGGAACATGTAATCGAGGATGAGGAAGAGGATCTCCTTACTCCTCTAGCTTTCATCATTCCCGAGGAATCAGATGCAACAAAGTCAGTAGTCGAGGAGCTGGAGCAGGCGATATTGATCGAGCATCTGCCCGAACGGAAGGTATACCTAGGAACGGGATTAACCTCCAAACTCAGGAAAAGACTCATTATATTCCTTATCAATAACATAGATTGCTTTGCTTGGTCCCATTTAGACATACAGGGATTCCACCGGAGATAACAACACACCGGTTAAGTCTCGAACCCAGGTTTAAATCGGTAAAGTAAAAGAGAAGGCCCCAGTCCGAGGTAAAGCACGCATTCATAAAGGACGAGGTAACTAAACTTCTCAAAATAGGGTCCATCAGGGAAGTGAAATACCATGAATGGTTAGCCAATGTGTTTGTAGTTCCTAAGAAATAAAACAAACTTAGAATGTGCATAAATTACAACGATTTGAACAAGGCATGCCCTAAAGACTCTTTTCCATTGCCTAACATCGATCGTATGATCGACGCCACGGTCGACCACGAGATCGTTACCTTTCTCGATGCCTACTCCAGGTACAATCAAATTCAAATGAACCCGGAGGACCATGAAAAAACCTCATTTATCACCAAGTATGGAACATATTATTTCAATGTAATGTCCTTCAGGCTAAGAAAAAAATGCGGGAGCTACATACCATTGCCTAGTTAATAAAATGTTCGAGCAACAGATAGGTAAATCAATGGAAGTTTACATTGATGATATGCTAGTTAAGTCCCTGCGCGCATAGGACCATTTGACTCATTTGCAGGCAACGTTCGATGTTTTGAGAAAATACAACATGAAACTCAACCCCGAGAAATGCGCCTTCGGAGTCGGCTCGGGCAAGTTCCTGGGTTTCATGGTGTCAAATAGGGGGATCGAGATCAACCCCGAAAAAATTAAATCCATCGAAGAGATCACCGTCGTGGACAGTGTGAAAGCCGTACAAGCTAACTGGGCGGATAGCTACTTTGGGCCGATTTATGTCGAGGTCGTCAGATCGGAGTCACAGGTTCTTCTCCTTTCTCAAAAAGAAGAATGATTTCGCATGGACTCCGGAATGTCAGCAAGCGTTGTAGGAATTAAAGTGGTACCTATAGGCCCACCTCTACTTCACACCCCGAAGGCGGATGAGAAACTATACATATACTTGGCTTTGTACGAGGTAACGGTAAGTGGCGTGCTAGTTCGAGAAGAGAAAGGTACATAATTTCCTGTTTATTATGTAAGTCGAACCTTAGGAGATGTTGAAACCAGGTATCCGCATTTAGAGAAGTTAGCACTTGCATTAATAAGCGCATCTAGAAAATTGAAACCATATTTCCAATGTCACCCCGTATGTGTGTTTACTTATCCACTTCGAAATGTTTTGCACAGGCCCGAGTTGTCGGGCCGATTGGCCAAATGGGCCATCGAACTAGGTGGTTACGATATTGAAAATCAACCCCGAACGACTATCAAGTCTCAAATTCTAGCAGACTTCGTGGTTGACTTTGCACCTACCCTCGTACTCGAAGTAGAAAAGGAACTTTTATTAAAGTCTGATACATCGTCAGGGGTATGGACCCTCTTCACAGACGGTGCCTCAAACGTGAAAGGGTCCGGGCTCGGCATTGTTTGAGACCACCTACGGGTAGCACTATTAGACAATCTATCAAAACTTCTAGGTTAACTAATGATGAGGACGAGTACGATGCCATGATTGCAAGTCTCGAATTAGCCAAAAGCCTGGGAGCATAGGTCATCGAGGCCAAGTGTGACTCACTGTTGGTAGTGAACCAAGGGAACAAAAGCTTCGAGGTTTGAGAAGATATAATTCAAAGGTATTTAGACAAATTACAGGTGACATTGCACCGCTTCAAGGAGTTGACGTTGGACCATATACCTCGGGAGCAAAACACTGAGGTTGACGCGCTTGCGAATTTGGATTCATCAGTCGAAGAAGATGATGTTATCCCGGGACTGTTGTCCAGTTGTCGAGGTCTATGGTCGAGGAAGGCCATGCTGAGATAAACTCTACAAGTTTGACTTAGGATTGGAGGAATAAATATGTTGAGTATTTGAAGCACGGAAAGCTCCCTTCGGACCCTAAAGAGTCGAGAGCCCTAAGAACCAAAGCAGCCCGATTCACATTAGATGAAAACGGAATGTTGTACAGGAGGAACTTCGATGGACCATTGGCAGTATGCTTAGGACCAGGGGACACTGATTATGTTTTACGAGAAATCCACGAAGGCAATTGTGGGAACCATTCCGACGCCGACTTTTTGATTCACAAATTATTAGAGTTGAGTATTACTGAGATAGCATGGACAAAGACACTAAGGAGTTCGTTCGAAAGTGCGACAAATGCCAAAGGTATGCACCAATGATCCATCAGCTCGGTGAACAACTCCATTCAGTACTATCCCCGTGGTCATTCATGAAATGGGGGATGGATATCGTCGGCCCCCTTCCAACGGCACCAAGTAAAGCTAAATTCATTATTTTTATGACTGACTACTTTTCCAAGTGGGTAGAAGCGCAGGCCTTCGATAAAGTAAGAGAAAAAAAGTCATAGACTTCATATGGGTTCATATCGTGTGTCGGTTCGGGATACCCGCTGAAATAGTATGCAACAACGGGAAGCAATTTATCGGCATCAAGGTGACAAAGTTCCTCGAAGAACACAAAATAAAGAGGATATTATCGATGCCATATCACCCAAGCGCAAATGGCCAGGCCGAATCCACAAACAAAACTATTATCCAAAACTTGAAGAAAAGGTTGAGTGATGCTAAGGGGAAATGGAGAGAAGTGTTGCCTGAGATGCTATGGGCATATCGAACGACGTCAAAATCCAGCACGAGAGCAACTCCATTCTCTTTGGTGTATGGTTCCGATGCATTGATTCCAGTCGAAGTTGGGGAACCTAGCCTCAGGTTTCAGCACGCAACCGAGGAGTCAAACCACGAGGCTATGAACACTAACCTCGAACTATTGGATGAAAAATGAGAAGTTGCACTTGTTCGAATGGTTGCAAAAAAGCAAAGGATCGATAGGTATTATAACAGGAGGGAAACCTTCGCCACTTAGGAGTCGGGGACTTAGTTTTAAGGAAAGTCACCCTCAATACTCGAGACTCAAACGAAGGGAAGCTAGGCCCAAATAAGGAAAGGCCATACCGAGTCATCCGAGTCGTTGGAAAGAGATATTACAAACTTAGCACGATGGAAGGCGAGCAACTTCCAAACAATTGGAATGTATCATTGCTCAAACGATATTATTGCTAAGGTATGATCTTCTCCTTTTTCCATTTGTATTTGAGACTAACTCATTGCAGGTGTTCGATCGAAGACGTCGAGACACCCTTCTACTCAAAGACCTTAGGTTTTAAAGCATGTGTTGCACTCTTTTTTCCTTATATTGGGTTTTATCCCAAATGGGTTTTTCCGACAAGGTTTTTCACGAGGAAACAACTATATGCTACCTAAGGGGAATTCAATAGTATCCAAGGCTTCTTTTCAATCAACCTCGAATACTGGGGGGCATCACCCTTGGGGACTGGACTAACATTTCGAGGAAAATACTTCACGCCTAAGAGGGTCTCGATAGGAAAACTTTGTAATGGGCCAAACGGTCAAAGGAATCATGTCCATATATAATAACCGAGCCCCGACGGCAAAACATGTACGCATGCATGAGCTATTTAAAGAAGCACCCTTTCTATTAAACACTTTGTGTCTTGAAGAAATTTGGTACTATATGAGCTCCATACTTATGATTCTATATGAGAAAACGCTCAAGAGCCGAAAACAAATACACCTCGACTACTCGGGGACTGTCATCGACAGTCAACACGTTAGACTCGAACTCGTAAAACCTCAAAGAGGCATCCCTCGACGTAAAGGCCAAGGCCATCACACTCGGGGACTAACATTTCGAACAAGTTCGAAATACTATCGGGAAACAAGTCCAAAAGACACACCTGAAGGCTACGGACATATTAAAGACTATTGTCATATGAAAAGGCTACGGCGTCCGACTTCCGCTATGAACTAAAGGCCTTCAAATACTTCAAAAAACTGGTTAAATAAAGGCTACCCTCGGCAAAATAATCAAAGGGACTCGATAAAATCAACCCTCGAGAAAACCTCAAGAGGTATCAAAACTACTTATACACGAACTTGTGCTAAGGCATTAGAAACAAAAGAGTTCTGATAGACATTAAACCCTCGAAAAAACCATTTGCGCCCCCTTTTTCTCGCGAAATCGGGTTTCGACATTTTTGGGACCACTCCTTATTGGGATTGCGTAAGAGATTAGAAGAGTCGCCACCTAACGAATTAAGGTGCGTTAGGGCACCTAGAGAAATTAACCCATAAACCAGTTTGCATCACTAGAGATCGGGTAATTTACCTCGGGGGAAGGTGTTAGGCACTCCTCGAGGTCACAACGGTGGGTCCCGTCCGAACTTAAATTAAGCGAATTAGTCTAAAAGGGAGGAAAACAATTTGGACAATACAAGTTACTATAAAAAGATTAAAGGGTGGTCCTAGGTTTTTCAGCCTATAGGATCATTCCATGCAATACTTTGTAACTTCCCAAAGTTGGGGTGTTACTCATACCATTAGCGCACGGGATATCATCTCCTTTACTACCCAATTACTATCTTTCAGTTGTTACCTAAGCGTTCTAATAGCTTCTAACTCGTTCCTTATGTGTGCACTACCCGTCCCTTACCTATGGTCCTGGAGGTATTAGAACCCCTATTTAGGGTGGTTCTAGAATGACCTATATTATTTAAAAAGGAGAAATCTAGGCGACAAACAAAATACAAGTAGGACTTTCATGTAAAGAAACACATAAGAGTTCACATTGACCTCCACACGTAAGCAACAAATGCAGACAATTGACTCAGGAAACTTTGTTAATTTTGGAATCCTATAGGCGGGATATCTATATGAGCAGAAACAGAATGTAAAGAAACAGTTTTATTAAGGCGAGCATCGAGACTTATCAGCTTGCCTACTGATTCTAGTAAGCATGAATCTGGGCACTTTCAGGCAGCAAATTGTCACAGTTTTTAGGCCCAGAAAAATTAACAACCCTTACAAACTTGCCTAAGTGATAGCCAGAATTGGTCGAACTCAGAACTGATTAATGGAACCCTATAGGCATGGTTTCCACGAGTTTATTATAAACCTATAACATGGTTTCTAAGTGAACTACTGATTTTAACTCATAAAGACAGGTCTTTACTCCTTTTAAGTTATATAGGCATGCTTGCTAATTGCATAATTGATTTAAACCGCTATAGGCATGATTTCTAAGTTGAGACTGATCCTTATTTCCTATAGGCATGATTTCTAATTACTGACTTGATTTAAACTCCTATAGACAGGATTTCTAAGTTTGAAAACTGATTTCACCCTATAGGCATGATATCTATTAATTTAAATCCTACAGGCATGATTTCTAGGTTTGAACTGATATTTATTTCCTATAAGCATGGTAACTATTAAACGTATGTAGGCAGAATTTTAAGAAGATTGCCATAGAAGGTTATTATTCAAACAAACAGAATCCTATAGACATGGTCACTAATGCACGTTGGAGTTTAAAATGTGTGGATCCTAGGAATAGGATTTCTAATGCAGAATTAACGAAAAGGCCTATAAAGGGGATCTCTAATATGCGAGTTTAAAAGTATAGAACTAAACAATCAAGGAATTCCTATAGGCAGGATCTCTAAACAAGTAATGGCAATCACACAACTTGATCAACATAATTAAACCGATAGACAGGATCTCTAAACAAGTAATGGCAATCACACAACTTGATCAACATAATTAAACCGATAGACAGGATCTCTACCCAAATTTAATAAAAATAGAAGGAAACCCCCGGCTTTCACTAATCAACCCCAAATCTGTTATTACAGAAATTATTAAACCCAGAATGAATAAATTACATAATAGTATCCATTACACTATAGGGAGCCTTCATAGGCCCAATATAAACCTGGGAAACAAGCCTTGCAACAAAACAACTTTGGAGTATAGTAATGGTTCATCCATGGCACATTAAAAGTCAGGCTTCTAGTGTGTCAAAGTTCCCAAGGGCCTCAGGGACCCAGAGCAATGCTCACACCAGAACCATATTCAGAAGGTAACTCATAAAGATTAGAAAACCAGCCCCAATATGTCAGAGTTCAAAGAAATCTCAACGACCCTAGGCAGGGCTAACACTGGTGGTGGTAAGAACCTAAATAACTAAGAGTAGGAGTTTGGAAAACCACTGCATAAATGGTAAAGGGAGGGGGCAGGTTTTTATAAATAGCTTAATTTTCAAAAGCAAACAGATTCATATTACAAGATTGCAAACAGAATTGCACCAAGAAACAAACAGAATCCATGTTCGGCACATAGTTCAAGAAGATTGGCATGTGATTAGGTAGTATTCATGCTAGTATTTAAAACAGTCGTGGCTAAAACACAGAAGCAATTAGGCAAAACATTTGAATTAAACAGACGGGACATATGAGTTAAGCAACAGACAAGTGATCACATGTTTACAGTGTCTTGCAAGAAAGCAGACTAAACCTTAATCTTAGGAGAGGATTCATGCTATTTGAAATAACTTAGCCTTAAGTTAACAGTATCATCAAATTGTCATAGAAAGAACATAATCATGCTAGGAATTGAAACAGGCTAGTCAAACAAAGCATAGAGAATGAAATTGCAAAGGTTAGGGCATACTAGTTGAGAAAGCAAGTAAAGGTGCAATAGCAGTTAATTCCCAGAATAATTTGGCCTTGGCTTTCAGCCGGCCAAATATTAACCACTTAGCACAGAAATCAGAACAAGAGGGAACAAAGAGAACTTAGGTTTGTTGTGAGAATAACAGGATTCGACTCTGTGTAAAGGGAATGGGGAAGGGGTTTAAATAGTATCAACGAGATAGACAAATAAGGCAATGAATCAATCCTACATAAATAAGGCATGAGAATAACTTCTGAATTGATTAGAGTCGACCCCAATCAATTAACAGGGCAAAATAGCATAAAATCAGGCTAATACCACTTAATTTAGGGAAAGCATTCATATATGAAATAAATCAGTAGTCAAGTACCAGATCAAATAAGGGAAGGAAATAGTTCCAGAATCAATTAGAAGTCAGTTCCATAATCAAAGCATAAAAATCATACTATTAAGGGAGTTAAGGAAAGTAGTACGAGTAATAAATCACATAAGGTAAGAACAGGTAAAATAAAAATAAGGAAATACTGGTACTAACGGAAAGCTGATTTCAAAATCCAATTTAGGTAAGTAAAATCAATTAACACTTAATTGAAAGTTGAAGGTAAACGGGCAGAAACAGTAGAATAAATAGCCAAATAATCGAAACCCTAAGAAATACAAAGACACATAGATGGAACTAATTAAACCAAGTAAAAATCAGTCGAAAAGTAAATAAGAAAACCAGAGATGAAACCTTTAAATTTTAAAACATTTTCTTGCAAAAAATCCGTTAGAACCAAAACCCTAGAAAATCGGTCATAAAATAATAATAGTAAGAAACAGAAATATCAAAATTTTAAAGAGGAATTACTAAAACAAAAACTAAATCGTTTCAGATCTAACAAGATCTAAGCAGATTTATCCAGGAAATAGCCAGGTTCATGAAAAATAAACAGAAGTGAACCAAATCCGGTTTGAACCAGAGATTTGAAACCATAAAATACGAAAATATTCGTACTCACAGGTATCGGAGTGAATATAGACGAAACAGCTGAGATATGAGAGACTTCAAACCAGATTGGTTCGAGTCTCTTGAGATTCCCATCAAGTAACAGAAGAATCGTATAACCAGTAAAGAGATGAAGCCAAATAAGGCATGGAATCGAAAGAAAATCCCATGATTCAAGGGGGATGTGTGACGGCGGGGCTAGGGTTCGAAGGGGTGAGAGAAAAGAGAGGAGAGTGGGGATTCAAAGGCGGCGGGTTGGAAGAAATGAGGTAGGGTTTAGGAGTGTTTTGTTTAATTAAAAATAGTTGAGTGATCAAGGGACGTTGATCTTCTGAGATTAACGGCCAGGATTGGCTATTTTAGGTGGGGTGGGTTAATTAGAAGGGTATGGGTATGGGTTATGGGTTAGGGTTTGGGTATTGGGTTAGGTTAGTATTGGGCTGGGTAGGTTCCGAAATTTTTTAATAAAAGGGCTATGTTTTAAATACCAATTAAAATAATAAAATAATTTATAAAAATAATTAATATAGATGAAAATTTCATTTGTATATGAATATATAAAATAATTATAAAAATATAAAAATCATTTTTCTGTGTAAATAATGTAATTATGCATATATGTGCTATTATTGCAATTGCAATTATAGCCCAAAGGTACATATATAATTAGGCATAAAATGATTAAAGCTTAATATAAATATAAATGATAAAAATTAAGTAATAAAATTATTATAAAATTATTTTTGATGCAATTAGTAATTATTTAGATAATAAAATGCTGGAATAAATTAATTAGAAATCCTTTAAAATTATGAAAAAATACCAGTTGATGCTCATGAACTATTTTGAAGGTATATATGTATTTTTGAAATATATATGAAAAAATTGGGTATCAACAGCTGCCCCTCTTTACCCAGGAAGGATGAAAGAGTTGTCGGGTAAAGATATGATGGCCAACTTTGACCGAATAGAGTGATTTGAGAGATATAGGCCGCACTCCATTTTTCGAGTTGCCTACATATCCCTGATTTTACAGGAATCAGGTCGTGTGTAGTTCTGGATCCACCGGTGGAATGAACCGATGGGGTTGTCACAAGGACGAACACAAGGTTTCGAATAGGTGAAACGGTTATAGTGAGCGGACAGGTTTGAAATAGTTTGAAGGAACTGGAGCGGGATTTCTCATGTTGGGATAATAGTTACTCATTGGGTCTCCTACAAATCAAAAGATGTACTGCACGCATATACGTATAAATTTGTGTAAATTTAGACATGATGCAAATTCCCTTCAGACCATGAAAACTATTTTTGGACGATTGAGGATGACGTCCTTAGACCATGATGTCCCGGGCCATGAATTGTGCAGTAAAGAATTCACAGGCCATGAAATGATGTTCTCGGGCCATGAAAATGATGCCTCAGAATCATGACGCCTTTGAATGATGATGTGCAAGTTTGAGAGATCCTCAGGCCATGGCATGATGTCTTCCGGCTATGAGGATGGTGTCGTCAGACTATGACGCCTTCGGACAAGTTGGCTATATTCAGCCTATGAGGTGAGAAGACATGATGCTAGAGGCAACAAGACAAGGCTTAGTCTTGTGCCAAATTGAGGGCAGAGCTTAGCCCGATAGAAGAGAACGATGAAAGAGCGAGACAGTGCTTAGTCTCGTGCGAGATTCAGGACAGTGCTTAGTCCCATGCAAATAGAAGGTAGTGCTTAGCCTTATGCAAGTAGAAGAGGCAAGGATTAGCCTCATGCAAATGATTAAGACAGGGTTTAGTCTCATGCAAAGAGAAGGCAGTTCTTAGCTTTATGCAAATAGAGAGGCAGAGCTTAGCTGCAAGGATTGAGACATGGCTTAGTCTCATGCGAAGAGAAGGCAGTGCATAGCCTTATGCAAGTAGAGAGGCAGCGCTTATCCTTATGCAAATGATTGAGACAGGGCTTAGTCTCGTGCGAAGAGAAGGCGGTGCTTATCCTTATGCAAATAGAGAAGCAGGGCTTAGCCTCATGCAAGGATTGAGACAGGGCTTAGTCTTATGCAAGAATTGAGACAGGTCGTAGTCTCATGCGAAGAGAAGGCAGTGCTTAGCCTTATGCAAGTAGAGAGGCAGGGCTTAGCCTTATGCAAATAGAGAGGCAGGGCTTAGCCTCATGCAAGGATTGAGACAGGGCTTAGTCTCATGTGAAGAGAAGGCAGTGCTTAGCCGTATGCAAATAGAGAGGCGGGGCTTAGCCTCATGCAAGGATTGAGACAGGGCTTAGTCTCATGCGAAGATAAGACAGTGCTTAGCCTTATGCAGTAGAGAGGCAGGGCTTAGAATTATGCAAGTGTAAGAGTAAGAGTGAAGTATTCTTAGCTGACAATGTGTTTCATGCATAGTGATTGTGTCGTTGCGATGGTGTTTATCATGATGATATAGTCCTGCATCCAAAGAAAATGTGTGAGTTTTTGCGGGGGGAGGTTGGTTCGTGCTTTTGCTTGCTCGATTTGCTCCGCTCTGTCTGAAGATCTTGTTCAAGCTATTAGGGTAGCATTTGGCTAAAGCAAAGTTTCTTTTCAAAAGTGTGCGTGTATAATTTTCAAAGACATAGTAGCATGCAGTTTAGAAGTTAGTTAGATGAACCAGTAACTGTGATATTATTAGAGACATTGCGACTTCCGCTGTCGTAGAATTTTGAGGGTCCTCCTCAAAATTCTGCCCCAGTTAACTGATGACTTTTCTGACTGCTCCATATGTTGCGGTTGACTGAACTTACTTCGGAATTTTGAGGGTCATCCTCAAAATTCTGCTCCAGTTTCTGATTGTGGGAAAATGAAAATTTATTGAATGTTGCCTATGTATCCCCTCTTAAACGGGAATTAGTTCGAGCGTAGTTCAATTTACATCATATAAAGAAGAATAAATGGTTTACACATAGTATCTTTTGATTGCATCTGAATTGATAGGCTTTAGCAAGATTTCTCCGTCCATTTATATGAGTATGAGTGCGCCTCCTGTCAGTACTTTGTGAACCATGTAAGGACCTTGCCAGTTGGGAGAGAATTTCCCTTTGGCCTCATCTTGATGTGGAAAGATCCGTTTCAGTGCCAGCTGCCCTGGTGTGAACTGTCTTGGTTTGACCCTTTTATTGAAAGCCCTGGACATTCTATTATGATAGAGCTGGCCGTGACACACTGTATTCATCCTCTTGCCGTCTATGAGGGCTAATTGCTCATAGAGGTTTCTTATCCATTTTGCATCGCTGAGTTTGTCTCCTTGTATGATTCTTAAGGAAGGAATTTCTACCTCGGCGGGAATGACAGCTTCGGTACCATAAACCAGCAGATAGGGAGTTCAAAGTTCTCCACTTCTCTGACAATTTCCTCAGGTATTACGTCCCCATCTTCTATTTCTTCCGAGTCACTGTCATTTTGGTTGCATTGTCTCATTACATGTCACGGTTGTTGGTTCATAAAGGTAAGAAATAGTAAAGTTGTAGGGATGATGATATGATAGAAAATAGTAATAATAAAACATCAAGCCATTTAAAGCGTTAAACAAAATGATTTCAAATAATGTTTTTCAAAACGGAACACTGAAAAATAAAATATTATTTAAAACAAAATGCTAAAGAGGAAATCATTTTCAAAAGTAAACAATGCTATCAGCCTTACTACCACGGGACTCGTCGGGCCCTTGATGGTCTAACAATCCAGTTCTTGAGGAATACTCATCTCTCCACAGTCTGAATAGTGAGGCCTTCTTCCTCCTCCTCCTCAACTATTACACAACAATCCATATCATCGTCTTCCAAGAACAAATTCCTTAATGCTGCCAAGGATTCTTCTTCCTCTGATCCCCATACTGTATCGGCCTACTGGAAAGTCTGATTCAGGTGCGGCACGGGTTTCTCAAGAGGATAGTATGGACTACGCCATGGTGGCGACCAATTCTGATATTCCTGCCAGGTATACTAATATCTGAGCCTGAAGGTTGTGCCATGGCACTTCAGCTGTATTGGTTTGGAGGTACCAAGCCCATTACCAGGTTCATACCCTGACCATGCCAGTATGCTCTCTATTTTGCTACTCCACCATTTATCCTTCTCAATCGTGTTAACACGCTCGATGCGATGGTAGGTTTCGCCACCTAAACAGTCTGACTAGTGTAAATGGGATTGCTCCCATCTCCATGAATGATCACTACTTAATGGTTCCACTCAAATTTTACTGCTTGGTGCAAAGAGGATGCGACAGCTCTAGCGACATGTATCCAAGGTCGTCCCAGCAACAGATTGTAGGAGGCGGATATGTCTAGTACCTGGAATTCAACATCGAACCAGGTAGGACCCATTTGCAAGCATAGGTTGGTTTCTCCAATTGTGGCTCTTTATGACCCATCGAATGCTTTCACGTTCACAGATCCTGCTCGTATTTCATGTAGGCCCTTTCCCAACCTTTTCAGAGTTTTCAGCGGACATATGTTGAGGCTGGACCTTCCATCTATCAGAACTCTAGCAATGAACTTATCTTCACATTGCACTGTGATGTGCAGTGCTCGGTTGTGGCTCAATCCTTCAGGTGGCAATTCGTCTTCATGGAAGGTGATCTTATGGATTTCTAACACTTTTCCCACCATGTTGGACATTTCTCCACTAGTAATGTTGTTGGGCACATATGCTTCATTCAGTAACTTCATCAGATCATTCCCATGTGCTTCAGAATTTTGCAGCAGCGATAAGATGGATATCTGGGCAGGAGTTTTATTCAGACGATCAACTACAGAATACTCCATTGCTGTTACTTTCCTCCAAAGGTCGTTTGGACCAGTTTCAATGACAGGTTGTTTGTTAGAATCTTGCTTACTGGTTTCTCCCAAATGCTCAGGTGTGTAAATTCTTCCTGTTCTGGTCATTCCTTGTGCGGCGCCGGACTCTTATGTCTTTACTTTCCCTTTTCTCCTATCTTCGGCAACATAATCCCAAGGTACAACGTTGGAACTGAAGAGTGGTGTGGATGCCACCGTCACGGTGAAAGGGGTGGATACTTCTACCTCAAACGGAGCAGGTATAGCTGTAGGTGGTGTCATTTCTACTTTAAAGGGAGCCGATAAGGCTACCTCAGCTTTGATTGGCGGCTGTACCTGTACCACAATGGGATTGAGCGTGACTGCCGGCTAGGATCATCACCTTCCCGAATAAGTTCGACTGATCCCTCGGGATCCCATTCTTCATCGGTTTCTATTACATTGACTCCTTCACCCCTATGATCTGGGAGGGGGTTGTTTCGGACATTGGGTGTGGTTTCTTTCGCCTGTATGACCTTGGTATCAATCAGTGTTTGGATCTTATCTTTCAGGATGCAGCATTCATCGATAGTATGTCCCTCCATACCGGAATGGTACACACACGTCTTGTTTAGGTTGACCCATTGTGATGAGTTTTCCATAGCCACAGCGGGAATAGAGGTGACATACCCAGCAACTTTTAATCTCTCATACAATTGGTCAATGGGTTCGGCAATGGGGGTGTATTGTCTGGGTGGTTTGCGATCAAATTTGGGCCTGGGTTTTTGGTAATTTGGACGAGTTGGGGGTGAATGATAATAGGTTGGTTCGGTATTATAGGTGTGGTAGGTGGTAGAGGATATTTGGGAGGTGAAGGTTGGTATGTGGGTGGAGGTGTTTGGTACACAAATGGAGATTTCGGACCTTGGGCAACCATTACTGTTCCCACTTCTTTCTTTTTCGATATGCCACCTGATTGTAGTGCTTTATTCGTGGCCTGCAGTGCCTCAAAATTTGTCACCATTCCACTTTTGATACCTTCCTCGGTCCTTTCTCTGAGCTTGATGATATCGGAGAACTTGTGATTCTCGATTGCCATTAAACTTTCGTAATATTGTGGATCTTGAGCCCTGACAAAGAACTTATTCATTTGCTCTTCATCTAATGCCGGCCTGACCTTCGCTGCTTCTAACCTCCACCGAGTAGCGTACTCGCAGAAAGTCTCAGTGGGCTTCTTCTTGAGATTCTGGATATAGAAGACGTCTGGTGCATTTTTCGTGTTGAATATGAATCTATCCATGAAATTTGATGCCATGCTTACCCAATTAGCCCATTTCTTGGGATTTTGACTTATGTACCAATATAGGGAGTCTCCAGTGAGGCTTCTTATGAATAGCTTCATGCGAATCCTTTCGTCCTTTCCAACCCCTACGAGCTTGTCACAGTAGGTTCTCAAATATACCTTTTGGGTCACCTGTTCCATCGAACATCTCGAACTTAGGAGGTTTGTAACCCTCCGGCAGTTCCACATCTGGCTGAATGCACAAATCCTTATAATTCAAACACCCTGAACCCGGCTTGTGAGTTTCTTGAGCTCTTCTGCCATGTTCCTAATGAGTAGGTCCTTTTTCGGCGGATTCCAGTGTATATGAGATTGGCTGAGCGGAGTGGGGTAAGGTTTTCACGTATATGGAGTTGTTTTGGTGAATGCCAGGAGTTTAGGTGCAGCGGTGATCATTGGTTGAATTTCGGGGATCGAGGGTAGGCTGGAGGGGTATTCTGAGGAGTGTGATAAGTGGTTTGTGGACATTGAGTCGGTAGATGCTGATGTTGAGGAGGTGTAGGTATGGGTAAAGGATTTCGAGGAGGGGTTTTATATTGGTGGGGTGCGGGAGGATTCTGCGGGCGCTGGTTTGGTGTATTCTGAGGAGGTGCCGGGTTTTGGGTATTTGGATAGTTGATATCTGGGACGTTTAGTGTGAGGGAGAGGTTTGACAAATTACGGACCTTCTCAAGCTCACTCTGTAGTTCAAGTATCTTCTGTTCAAGGCGAGAAACCAAGTCATTTGGTGCCGGAGTACTCTGACCATCAAAAGTTTCCACATTTTCAGCATGTGGGGGGTTATCTTTTCTGACACCACTCATATCGTCCATATTAGCTTTCCCTTTGCCTTTTATGCACTTGGAGGAGGAGGAGGTGGAGGGCCTCTAGATCTGGTGTGGTAAGCAATTATGGCAGTGCATGTGAACCAACCTTAGGGGATGGGAATAATATAAAAAGAAAGAAAAACAAAAGGTAACCAAGTTAGTGAGAGTTTTGAAAAACGTTTGCAGTATTTAAACACATATTGCAGGAATGTAAATTCGCGTCCTAATTTGGGAGACTCGTTCTGCCCGAGAGGGGCGTGGCGACAAGTAGATTTGGAGAATTTTAATGCCAATAACTGCCTCATTTCATTAATGCAATAAATAAGACGAATCTAAAACAACAATAAGGTAAGTCACTAATGACACTTGGCCTTATTACATTCGAAAAACAAAAAACGAATAAACCTAATCCACTTGGTCCCAGAAGGACCTTCTCCAGGCCTGGTTCTCTTGGCTTCATCGATCAGGTTCCCCAAGTCGCGCATGTCCAGCAGCAGGTATGCCCTGGCGAGATGTCCTCCTTCGATACCTTCAGCATTCTGGCAGTCTGACTCTTTTCCTCATCTTCCCTTCCAACTCCATCAGACCCCGCTCCAGATATTCTAGCCTTTTATTCGAGCTGGTAGCCATTTCCCTCCATTCATTGATTAATTCCATACCAGTCTTGTGTTGTTCCAGATGCTCAGCCTCGGACTCACAAACCCTCTTGCGCAGTCCGTTATACATCACCTGTGTTTTGGCAGCTTCATCTATGATTTTGTTTCCTCGGCCGACTTCTGGCTCGACTATTCCTGTTATGCAATCCTCCAACCACGATGGGTAAAAGTACACATGCCCTGCATGATATCGATCCAGCTCTATGGTGTCCCTTTCCAAAATAATCTTCAAGTTCCACATATGTAGAGCTTCACAATTATATGGGATGTCATCATCTTGGAAATCTGCCCTGTAGTGGATCATCTTGGAGACTCGTGGTATAATTTGTTTTCTACCAGCTTGTCTCATGACCCTGATAGGAACATAGGGGTGTATACCCCTTAACCCGATCAATACCAAGTGTGGAGCGTCCCTAGATCGGATGATGAAATCATTGGTGGGGAACCACTCGAACATCCAATGAACCTGGTCCTCAGTCAAGTTATCGAAAAATTGCATCCATTCCGTAGCACTCTCCGGCTGAGCAAACATGTCTGGGATAAAGGTCATTCTATTAGGGTGATGAAAGGATATGTGATTGTTCCACGGCCTTCGTGAAAACTCTTGGCGGTATTGACCTCTCTGGAAATGTTCTAGCAACCAAATTTGGAGTAGTAGATTACAACCCTCGAAGTGTTTGAACCCCTTCTGGCAGCGATCCAAGGCCCGATATATGTCTGCTATAATCATAGGGACAATAGTATATGGTTGTCCCTCGATTCTCCACATTAAAGATTTGGTTACCATGGCCATTCTGGTGTGAACTCTGTCCTTTTTTCTTGGAAACACTATCATACCCAAGATGCAGACGATAAACACGAAAACCCTGCGATGAATCCAACCCAAGGAAGTGATAGAGAACTCGTCATGGAAGAAATGGTAGGATTTGTTGTGATTGTATCGCTCATAAAGGAAGTTAAAGGGTATATAGGACTTCTTCAGACACACCAAGTCGTCATTCTTTTTCAAACCCATCATTTTCAAAAACCCTCTGGGAGTGCGATTTTTTGGAACCAATAAACCGGGACTGTCCCAAGGTAGTCCAGCGAATCCCTCTATTTCCTCCAAAAGAGGAGTCAGTTCTATGTTTCCAAAATGGAATACGGACCTTTCTCCATCCTAGAACATAGTAGCAGCTTCAATCAACATGTTGTTTGGTTGGATATCTAATAAGGAAGGTAGATTTCCAAGGACTCTTTTCACATGATTTTTGTCACTTGACGTAAGGTCTTCCCACCAATCTAGCAACAATGGTGGTATGTTACGGACCATGCCGAATCTGGGGATTTCATGCCTCATTTTCTGCAAAACAAATAGAGTTAGACCCTTTCCCCCTCCAGATTCAACTATTTATACATTAACGATTAGCATATTGGAACTTATTTCTCCAAATTAATGCACAGATCGTAGTTGCATCCGTTGGGATTATGGAAATCCCGGTAGACTTTAGACAAGGCTTTTCTTAAAGGTTTATTATGTGGACAACATATTAACCCAGACTAAGTTTGACCGTGATGCATGTACAGTTATAATCAGAGCAAGGTTTCTATAGAAGTCTAGACTGGTACCCTCAAGCGGACGACTTGAGGGGGAAAGGCACGGAACCGTTCGACTGCACCGTTGATCGACTAGTTTTACCGCAAATAATCCTTTCCAAATTCAAATAGGGTGATATGGGAATAGCGCAAACACTCATCAAGTATTGCTATGGTATTAATTACGCATGAGTGGAATATGATATTGAGCATGATTTATGCAGAACGAAAATAACACATTGTCAAGTATTTGCAAGATGAAAAATGATAAAATGTGGTATTTAATAATTGTAAAGGCATTTAAGAAAGATAACAAAGAGACAAGTCAGTTTCATAAGTAAAGAGTAATAAAACAAGAAAGAGAAATCATAAATAATTGAAGATAGGCAAATAAATACACATAAAGTGGGAAGGGGAAGGGATATGCGAGTATTGACGGAATAATAAAGACGTGTTTAAATACTAATTCACAAAAAATCAGGTTCGTTATGGTAAGAGCCTAGAAATATCCCCAGCAGAGTCGCCATGTTGTTGCGCCCCCTTTTTCTCGCGAAATAGGGTTTCGACATTTCTAGGACAACTCCTTCTTTTTGGGATTAGGTAAGGGATTGGAAGAGTCGCCACCTAACGGATTAAGGTGCGTTAGGGCACCTAGAGCAATTAACTCATAAACCAGTTTGCATCACCAGAGATCGGGTAAGGGCTCAAATTACCTCGGGGGGAAGGTGTTGGGCACCCCTCGAGGTCCACAATGGTGGGTCTCGGCCGAACTTAAATTACACGAATTATTCTAAAAGGGGAGGAAAATAATTTGGACAATACAAGTTACTATAAAAGGGATTAAAGGGGGGTCCTAGGTTTTTTAGCCTATAGGATCATTCCATGCAATACTTTGTAACTTCCCAAAGTTGGGGTGTTACTCATAGCATTAGCGCACGAGCTATCATCTCTTTTACTACCCAATTACTATCTTTCATTTGTTACATAAGCGTTCTAATAGCGTCTAACTCGTTCCTTATGCGTGCACTACTCGTCCCTTAGCTATGGCCCTGGAGGTATTAGGACCCCTATTTAGGATAGTTCTAGACTGACCTATATTACTTAAAAATGAGAAATCTAGGCGACAAACAAAATACAAGTAGGACTTTCATGTAAAGAAACACATAAGAGCTCACATTGACCTCCACACGTAAGCAACAAATGCACGCAATTGAATCAGCAAACTTTGCTAATTTGGAATCCTATAGGCGGGATATCTATATGAGCAGAAACAGAATGTAAAGAAACAGTTTTATTAAGGCGAGCATCGAGACCTATTAGCTTGCCTACTGATTCTGTTAAGCATGAATCTGGGCACTTTCAGGCAGCAAATTGTCACAGTTTTTAGGCCCAGAAACATTAACAACCCTTACAGACTTGCTTAAGTGATAGCCAGAATTGGTCGAACTCAGAACTGATTAACGGAATCCTATAGGCATGGTTTCTAAGAGTTTATTATAAACCTATAACATGGTTTCTAAGTGAACTACTGATTTTAACTCATAAAGACAGATCTTTACTCATTTTAAGTCCTATAGGCATGTTTGCTAATTGCATAATTAATTTAAACCCCTATAGGCATGATTTCTAAGTTGAGACTGATCCTTATTTCTTATAGGCATGATTTCTAATTACTGACTTGATTTAAACTCCTATAGACAGGATTTCTAAGTTTGAAAACTGATCTCACCCTATAGGCATGATATCTATTAATTTAAATCCTATAGGCATGATTTCTAGGTTTGAAATGATATTTATTTCCTATAAGCATGGTATCTATTAAATGTACGTAGGCAAAATTTTAAGCAGATTGCCAGAAAAGGTTATTACTCAAACAAACAGAATCCTATAGACATGGTCACTAATGCACGTTGGAGTTTAAAATGGGTGGATCCTAGGAACATGATTTTTAATACAGAATTAATGAAAAGGCCTATAAACGGGATCTCTAATATACGAGTTTAAAAGTACAGAACTAAACAATCAAGGAATTCCTATAGGCAGGATCTCTAAACAAGTAATGGAAATCACACAACTTGATCAATAGAAGGAAACCCCCAGCTTTCACTAATCAATCCCAAATCTGTTATTACAGAAATTATTAAAACCCAGAATGAATAAATTACATAATAGTATTCATTACACTATGGGGAGCCTTCATAGGCGCAATATAAACCTCGGAACCAGGCCTTCCAACATAACAACTTTGAAGTATAGTAATGATCCATCCATGACACATTAAAAGTCAGGCTTCCAGTGTGTCAAAATTCCCAAGGGCCTCAGGGACCCAGGCAATGCTCACACCAAAACCATATTCAGAAGGTAACTCATAAAAGATTGGAAAATCAGCCCCAATGTGTCAGAGTTCAAAGGAGTCTCAACGACTCTAGGCAGTGCTTACACTGGGGGTGGTAGGAACCTAAATAACTAAGAGTAGGAGTTTGGAAAACCATTGCATAAAGGGTAAAATGATGGGGCAGGTTTTTATAAATAGCTTAATTTTCAGAAGCAAACAGATTCAGATTACAAGATTGCAAACAGAACTGCACCAAGAAACAAATAGAATCCATGTTCAGCACATAGTTCAAGCAAATTGGCATGTGATTAGGTAGTATTCATGCTAGTATTTAAAACAGTCGTGGCTAAAACACAGAAGGAATTAGGCAAAACATTTGAATTAAACAGACAGTACATATGAGTTAAGCAACAGACAAGTGATCACATGTTTACAGTATCTTGCAAGAAAGGAGACTAAACCTTAATCTTAGGAGAGGATTCATGCTATTTGAAACAACTTAGCCTTAAGTTAACAGTATCATCAAATTGTCATAGAAAGAACAGAATCATGCTAGGAATTGAAACATGCTAGTCAAACAAAGCTTAGAGAATGAAATTGCAAAGGTTAGGGCATACCAGTTGAGAAGAAAGCAAGTAAAGGTGCAATAGCAGTTAATTCCCAGAAAAATTTGGCCTTGGCTTTCAGCCGGCCAAATAATAACCACTTAGTACAGAAATCAGAACAAGAGAGAACAAAGAGAACTTAGGTTTGTTGTGAGAATAACAGGATTCGAGTTTGTGTAAAGGGGGGAAGGGGTTTAAATAGTCTCAATGAGATAGAAAAATAAGGCAATGAATCAATCCTACACAAATAAGGCATGAGAATAACTTCCGAATCAACTAGAGTCGACCCAATCAATTAACAGGGCAAAATAGCATAAAATCAGGCTAATAGGGAAAGCATTATATGGAATCAATCAGTAGTCAAGTACCAGATCAAATAAGGCAAGGAAATAGTTTCGGAATCAATTAGAAGTCAGTTCCATAATCAAAGCATAAAAATCATACCAGTAAGGGAGTTAAGGAAAGTAGTACGAGTAATAAATCACATAAGGTAAGAACAGGTAAAATCTAAATAAGGAAATACTGGTACTAACGGAAAGCTGATTTCAAAACCCAATTTAGGTAAGTAAAATCAATTAACACTTAATTAAAAGAGTTGAAGGTAAACGGGCAGAAACAGTAGAATAAATAATCAAATAATCGAAACCCTAAGAAATATAAAGACACATAGATGGAACTAATTAAACCAAGTAAAAATGAGTCGAAAAGTAAATAAGAAAACCAGAGATGAAACCTTTAAATGTTAAAACATTTTCTTGCAAAAAATCCGTTAGAATCAAAACCCTAGAAAATCGGTCATAAAATAACAATAGTAAGAAACAGAAATATCAAAATTTTAAAGAGGAACTACTAAAACAGACACTAATTTTTTTCAAATCTAAGCAGATTTATCCAAGAAATAGCCAGGTTCATGAAAAATAAACAAAAGTGAACCAAATCCGGTTTGAACCAGAGATTTGAAACCATAAAATACGAAAAGATTCGTACTCACAGATATCGGAGTGAACATAGACGAAATAGCTGAGATATGAGAGGCTTCGAACCAAATTTGGTTCGAGTCTCTTGAGATTCCCATGAAGTAACATAAGAATCGTATAACCAGTAAAGAGATGAAGCCAAATAAGGCATGGAATCGAAGGGGGATATGTGAGGGCGGGGCTAGGGTTCGGAGGGGTGAGAGAGAAGAGAGGAGAGTGGGGGATCCAAAGGCGGCGGGTTGGAAGAAATGAGGTAGGGTTGAGGTGTTTTGTTTAATTAAAAAGAGGTGAGTGATCAAGGGTCGTTGATCTTCTGAGATTAACGGCCAGGATTGGCTATTTAAGGTGGGGCAGGTTAATCAGATGTGTATAGGTATGGGTTATGGGTTAGGGTTTGGGTATTGAGTTAGGTTAGTATTGGGCTGGGTAGGTCCGAAAAGTTTTAACAAAAGGGCTATGTTTTAAATACCAATTAAACTAATAAAATAATTTATAAAAATAATTAATAGATGATAAAAATTCCATTTGTATATGAAAATGATTTTAAAATAATTATAAAAATATAAAAAGTCATTTTTCTGCGTAAATAATGTAATTATGCATATATGAGCTATTATTGCAATTGCAATTATAGCCCAAAGGTACAAATATAATTAGGCATAAAATGATTAAAGCTTAATATAAATATAAATGATAAAAATTAAGTAATAAAATTATTATAAAATAATTTTTGATGCAATTAGTAATTATTTAGATAATAAAATGCTAGAATAAATTAATTAGAAATCCTTTAAAATTACAGAAAATTATGAAAAAATACCAGTTAATGTTCATGCACTATTTTGAAGGTATATATGTATTTTTGAAATATATATGAAAAAATTGGGTATCAACAAACCCAATGAGTGAAAGATGCGTGCAAAAGGCACAAACATGAAAACTTTCACCAAGTCTTTTTAGCCGAAAAGGGGAATCAAAATAGCCATCTCTTAGAGGCCATAAAGGCCCGACTTAAAAAAGCCTAAGGGCTGATACACTAAGGGTTCGAAACTTTGTTCTCACCACATCCGAACCTAAGGGTTTGATTACCCCGAGCCCAAACAAATATTTCTATGGCCCGAAGACCTGTCATCATTCGACACTAAGGGTATATATCTCGAAGGTTTAAACCTTATTCGAATCCAGTCGCGATAACTTCAAAGAAACCATTCAAGGAGGAACCTCGAATACACCGTTCGAAGAATGAAACTATTGCAAAAGTTGTAAAGTAAGAAAAATTGAGAAGGCATACAAGGAAATTTTTTCTTTTATATACATTCAAAAAAGTGACATGTACAAAGGTTCATCAAAAAAGAAAATACAAAAGGAAGTTCCTATCTACACCAAGGGTGCATCCCCCCTTCGGGGGCAGCTTCTCCTCCTAGAACTGCTTCTCCCTCGGGGGCAGCCTCTTCATCGGGAGTTGTCTCTTCTTCGGACCCCTCTTCATTTCTGGACCCGCCTTGGCCACCTTCGACATCATCATCATCATCGGAGGAGATAAGGAATCAGGCATCGGCTTCATCTGCCTTTGCTTGGGCTATCTCCTCAGTGAGATCGAAGCCCCTACCGTGAACCTCCTTGAGAGTCTCCCTCCGAGATCGGCACCTGGCATAGTCGTTGCTTCGCTTTTCCCGATCAGCAACTTCTCTCAGCTCTGTTTGAGCATCTTCGGTGTCCCTCAAATATACGGCAACAGTTTTATCAGCCGTAATCTGAGTCTTCTTGTCCTCGGCCCTGGCTTCAGCAACTTCGGCTTCGACCTTGGCAAGTTTAGCCTCGAGCTCAGCAATGTTTTCGGCCTGGGCCGAACTGCTCTCTTTGGCATTTTGAAGTTGAGTCTCGGCAGCTTCTAGTTTGGTCAATGCAGCCTCTTTCCCCATAGCAAGGCGGTCCGTATTTTCTTTCCATTGGTCGCACTCGGCATTGACCCGATCAACCTCATCTCAAAGTTGCCCCAACATCTCCATATTCTGATGCAGCTGAGACATCGAAGTATTAGCTTCCGTAGTTGGAAGGAGAAGTCCATACTCTTTCAAAACGTTAGTTACCTGCTTGTCCATCCCGACCTCATATTCTCGAGCCCTGGTTAACTCCGCCTGAAGGTCTTTGAGCTCCTCCTCCTTTTTATCACAAAGGAGCCTCAGGGTCTTCCCTTCACCCAAGGATTTGTTCAACTCGGCCTCACATTGGCTCAACTCGGCCTTAAACTTGGTAAAAGCCTACAAATAAAAGGAATGATCAGTCAAAGCAAGGAAGGAAATTGAAACATTGAGGAAATTGCAACACTAAGAGTTGAGGCTTACCTTAGAGAAGACACGTTAGGCCTCTATGAAGATCGAGGACGCATCGATAATATCGGCATCATCGACCCCAGTGTAATAACCCTGGAAAGGATCGTCCTCACTAGGGGCTCCGCTTAAGTCAGGCGTTCTTAAGGCCCGAGCATCCCTTATGGCTTCCTCGAAGTAAACCGACAATGATGGAGAATGACCCATTGCCACGGCCCCGGACAGGTCGCCCGAGGCGCTCCGTTCATTCATGGGGATCTCGAAATCCGTTTTCTTTGGTGTGCCCATCGAAGGCCGAGGAATAACCGTAACCTCGGGTAATTCGGGAGCTTTTCCTTTTCCTTTCTTCGAGGTTTCCTCTCCTCGAAGAAGGGTCTACGGCTCGGAGGGTTTAATGGCCTCCACCGACTTTTTGGTTCATCACCAGCGCCAAATCCTCGACCTCGTCGTTTTCATCATCCATGAACTGGTGGACCGAGTCTATGTCCACATGAATGACGTTCTTCCTGCGTCTCCCAGCAGGCCCCGCTTCATCTTGAGGGTCTTCGGGCCTCGAAGCCCTTTTTCTCTTATTATCCTTCTTCGACTTTGGAATCGGGGACTCCATCTTCTCCTAGGGAGGGGCCAGCCTCATTTTGGAGAAATCTCCAATGCCTACATAAATAAAAACTAAGTATCAGAAAGGAAGTGTTTCAGATAAAGAAGGAAATATCAAAGATTTTACCATGGTGTTTGGCTTCCCACTTGCCCTTCGACAAGTCACGCAACTTGTGTTTGTCATACGAGGAGCTGGCGGCTAGCTTCCGGACCCAGTCACCTCTGCCAATAAAGGAAAAGAACATTATGTAAGGTATAGTGAAAATGCAGAAAATTGCTAAGGAAACGGGCTCCACTTACGGTCGATGTTCCACTTTTCGGGAAACGACAGTTGCTTCCCAGGGATAATATCGTTGGTCCTCACTCGAACGAACCGGCTCATCCAGCCTCGATCTTTGTCCTCATCGTTGCTGGCAAAGAAAGATTTGGTCGACCGGCATTGGAGCTTGATCAACCCTCGAAAACGTTGAGGCCAGTATAAACAGTTGAGGTGGCTGAGGGTGAACTCGAGCCCCTCGACCTTGCTGGTGAAGTATCGAAGCATTATCACTATCCGCCAGAAAGACGGGTGGATTTGACCGAGGATAACTTGGTAACTCTTGCAAAAATCAACCACGATTGGATTGAGGGGGCCCAACGTGAAGGGGTAAGTGTACACGCTTAAAAACCCCTCCACGTGGGTAGTGATGTCCTCTTCACAGGTGGGGATCTGTACCACGACCCCATCCCCCCAGCCACAGTCCTTTCTCACAGCTTCGAGGTGTTTCTTTATTATCGAACAGATGTACCTCGAAGCGTGTTCCATTGGCCAAGGACATCGGAAGGATTGGAGAAGTCTTTCTTTAAGGTACAACCACCGGGAACGATCTCATGGAGGACCGGTGCCTTGTCGTCAGCCGGACGGGAAGAAGAGGAGGAAGTTCCCTCTTTTTGAGGAACAACTTTAGAGGTTTTAGCCATTGATTCCGGTTGAAAGAAGCAAAAGGAAATAAGATTTGACAACTTTTAGCGTTAAAGGGGCGGAAGAACTGGTGGCAGAAGAGAAGGAGATAGAGAAAAGAAGAGTTGCGAAAAGGGAAGTAAAAGTTCTTAATGAGAGGAGGAACCCTATATTTATAGAAGAGTGGTGACGTTTCGGCGGTACTAGTGGCCGACCACCACTGTCAAGCATTTAATGTTTTGGGGAAACGTACCGACGGGACGTTTCAGTCACTTCGAACCCTTACGTCACAAGGATGATGTCATTATCAGGTACTCCAGAAGCTCGAGGCCCAAAACGTTTCTATCATTTTATTCTAAACAACGCGGGGACTACCTGTATACGGTCGAAATCAGGTACACCCGATTTTATAGGTTGGAGGGGTTGCCCCGAGCACGAGTTCGAAATGGATCAAGCAAGCTCAGTAGATCGAGCTCGAGCCTGATGACGGAGTGCAAGGCTCGAGGATCAAAGCGCACAATACCGGGGCCGAGCATAGCCTACCTCGAGATAATACCGTTATGAATTTGTAACAGAATGGGCAAGATTCTCATAATGGCACAAAAATCAAGGCGTAAATTCCGAAACGGATTTGTACGAATTCGTACTAGGCGGTTAGACAACTGTACAAATTAGATTCCTTTCTAGAAATGAAAATGTACCTTATTTAGGACTCCCCTATTATATAAAGGGGAGCCCATTCGTTCGTAAAGATCATCAATCATTGGCAAAGAATATACATTCTTATTTTTGTGCTCATCTCTTATCAGAACTGTCTTTTAACTTTATCCTTCTTATATTTTACTGTTCATCTTGGTATCCCTCAAGGCCATTGAAGCTTGAGGTCGAGGCACTCATACACTAGTTTGATCTATCTTTGCTCACTTAACTCATACACTTATCTTCTTGTTTATCGATTAGTATTGGATTAAATCACATATCTTTTAGACCCCAACATAAGTTTAATTGTTACTCAGATTTTAGGGTAAACATTATCCCTTGTGGGACGTCTGACCCCCCTCAGAGTCAAACTTCAGCTTTGAAGTTTTAAACTTCACAAACGGGTTGGAATTTTGAAATGCCAAAACCTAAGTTTTGGTTTTGGTGAATCAAACCTTCAGGCACGAGGTTATGCTATTTCGGGTATAAAGAAGCAAGAGAAGGAGGTGGGAGGGAGGAGCAGACTGAAGTTTGCCAAAACTGGCTAAACTTTAAATAGATTTTTTCAAAAACTGGATACGTTTTAGATAATAAAGGTGCTAAAAGTGGCTATCTGGTGCAATATCTACCTTCTTTTTTAAGACATAAATATTTGAAATTCATCAAGTACTTGATGTGCATATACATAAGTGAGCTAATAAAGTTAAAACAGGTCGTTCCCAAGGTTCACTTGATATTTTAGTAAGAAACTAACAGTTGATGACTCTGAGGGCAGATTCAAGAACTGTATAAGGGCTCTGGATCCACATTTCTTCTAATCCTGAAACATTTTCCAAAAACAAAAGCAGCATGTAAGCTGGATCATAACTAGAAACTTACATATCTGTTGTGGCATATCATTCAGCAAAGTAGCTATTGATTCAATAAGCATGCCTGCTTTTGAGTCTCTTGATCCTTTTTCCTTGGCAACATAGCTTTTCGTTTGGTAAGAATATTTTCCGAGTTTCTCTATGAATGAAAGCTACATCTCAGGAAATAGGTCCATTTATATAAACTATCATCCTACATATCCTTTTCCACCCCCCATCCTGTCACAATCCAAGGGAGGAAAATACTCAAATTTCCAAAATCTAAAGTTATATTGGACGGGGCCTGATACTATGACATATTATTGAATATAAATTAAATGATTTCTCATATGTAAGAAAATAAATGTGATCCATTCAGATGCAGATCTAATGTTGATTAAGAAAAAAATTCAGGTAAACCTGCATTCCGGACAATCTTAATCTTTGCTTTAACTTTACAACTTGATGAATAAGAGTATCTAGCCATATCATAAAACATATAGTTAATAATTTTCAAGAGTCAGAAGAGGAGACCTGCACACTTCAGTACCAGTTTTATAGGTTAAAAGGATAAAACAATCAAATAGGTTCCAACTAGATGATCAAACAAATAAATGTGTCATGCAATAGACTCGAAGTGGAGATGTAGCTATTACAAAGGGCAGTCTGGTGCACTTATATCCCATCCCCTATGCGGATCTGGGGACAGGTCAGACCACATTGGGTCTATCGTATGCAGTATTACCTTGCAAATATTGCTTTCTAAAAAGGATCTATAGAAGTTCCCCATGTAGTTTTCAGTAATTCAGAACCATGAAAAATGATGTGCTAATACCTATACTAAGCTGTAATCTTGAGAACAACTTTGCGAAATTCCTAATAATCTACAAGTCACCCTGCACACACTGTATGAACCTTAGCCACTTCCGTATTAGACATTAGCGGTCCTTCCTGATAATTACAGTTATAGCATGACTCTGCTGCTTTACCCCTCAGTAAAATATGGCATTAAGAATCAAGAAACAGAGCAAATTAAACACAAAACCCTGGCCACTCACCAATTGTCTTCTGCCCATTTGCAGCCATTAGTATCCACCACATGCAAACTGTATGCATGTCGTGACTTTGAAGACTGGTTCTCAAAACTGCAATCATCCATTGAAAAGATTGAATGGATAAAAAACATTCCAAACGAGCCAAATACAAACGATAGCATAATTGGCAGTTCTATATGGTCTCAGAGAAGTTCTGGAAGTGACTGACCTCTGGTGAATAAGATCTCCGTGAATGACTACCAAAGATCCAGCTTTTACTTCAAGCGGAATGAAATCTTTCTGGTTATAACATGGAGATGGCTTATCAAAGTGAACCCCATTTTCATCTCTAAGGAATCTCCTCACAAGGCCATCTAAAGAAATAGAACATTATGCATGTTATATGAAGGAATTCAATGATTAAAGGTAGCAAGGCAAAGTAGAGTTGGGAAAACAATACTTCTGTGGGATCCCGGTATAGCCCAGAGACAGCCATTTACAACTGTTGCATCTTCTAAAGCCAGCCACAAGCCAGTGCACGTTGTTGGTTCAGTGTACAGAAAAGAGTTATCCTGGTGCGGCACTACTTCACCCCCAATACCTGGTTGCTGAGAAGCAAAGTTTTACATGTCACTTGCAGAAGGATGGATAATAGTTACTACAACTACCTTAGGGGTTTTACTTCTTCTCTGTAATTTGTTTAATTGCAAAAAGTGTGGTGACTCCACATTTACAGGAAAACACGCCTCCTCTACGATGTTATCATACTATTAGAGACAATTGAGAAACCATTTTCAAGGGGACACGAGGATATGCACCACTAAAGAGCACTTATTAGTTCACTTCACCATAGTGAGGCTTAGAATTTTTAAAGTGACAAGACGTGCACACGGTACAGATGCATTTTTGGGTAACACGAGAAGGTGATGTGACATGAACAAAATTATTTAACTTCAAGAACTAATATGCTATTGAGTACATGATTCATCCAAATAATATAAATATTAGCTAGGAATATTGGGGTTACTCAAGTATGGAATTTGGGATCAACAAGTTGACTAAGAAATCACATGCTCCATCCATTCCATTTTATGTTGTGAATCAAACTACTTACTTTTTGTTGTGAATTCAGACATCAACTCTTCAAGTTATTTGACAAAAACTTACATACTTAAAAGCAATATAAAAACTACGATAAGTTACAATAGTTAATATTAATAATTCAAAATACGTAAGAAAATATTCAAGAAAATCGTGGTCAAAGAAGAACCTCTTTGGCTCCCCAAATAGTAACAGTGCCACATAAAAATGAACAGAGGCAGTAAGATTCAAGTACTAAATATAGACAGATGAGAACCTTATAAAAAAATATAGACAGATAAGAAAAGAAAATACAAATGGCAAATCAATGATTTATAAATATAAATATAGGAAAATCTTCTCTATTTATGTAGTTAGAAGACCAAGAGCCTGTTTGGATTGGCTTTTAAGCTGGTCAAACCAGCTTTTAAGTTATTTTTTAGCTTATTGAGGTGTTTGGCAAACTTAAAATCTGCTTAAAGGTCAAATGCTTTTAAGCCAAAAGGTCCAAAATAAGCCAAAAGTAACAAGTTGGGTAATCCCAACCTTTTTTTTTAAAGCTTAAAAGCCACCCCTCTTTGACCAAGTATTTTACCATGGTATCCCTGATACTTATGTATAATTCCCAAAATACCCCAATCTTTTCTTTTTCCTCTTTCCTCCGCCATTTCCAATCTCTGCTTTCCAAAAGCCATAATCTTTTTTTTTCTCCTTGCCTCCGTCACCCCATTTCCATTCTTTGCCTTCCAAATTCCATATACTTTTCTTTTTCTCCTTCCCTCCGTCATTTCCAATGTCTGCCTTTCAAATTCCATCTTTGTCGAACTGAAGTCCTTGATGCCTTTAGTTTTTCTTTAAGCAAGTCTTTGGTTGCTTATTTTTTATCTAACTGATAAATTAATTCTAGTGACTCTTTTGGTTTTAGATTCTTGAGAGTGAAAAATGAACAACATTTTGTTCTTTGTAGAATTATCTATTTCCTTTCTTGTGGTGGGTGGCTTTGGGTGAGGAAAAATGATGCTTTTAATTGAGACAAAAATTAATTTATATTTGAATTAAGTTCAAATTAATTTTAGTTAATAACTTGTGTTTCTTCCCGTAAGTATAAATACCTCTTACTTTCAAGAATATAGACCTATTCATTGTTTTGACCCCATGAAAAAAGAAAGAAATAAAAGACACTACGAATTGATTTAGTCTTGATAGTTTCAGGGCATTTAAGTCATTTTAACAAAAAAATGCTTATAAGCACATTTTTTCCAAACACATCAACTGCTTATTTTCAGCTCCAGCACCTTTATCCAAACACATAACTGCTTGTTTAAAAATTAAGCTCAAGCACATAAAAAGTGCTTTTAAGCACTTGATGCTTAAAAGCTACTTAAATTAAGCCAATCCAATTCATGTGCACAAAGTCATAATAATGCGACATCTGCTTTACATCATGGATGGTATCTTAGATCAAACATTTTAGAAGTTAATATCTCAGACTGGAATCCTTGAACAGCTAAGTAAATCAGCATCATAAGATAGACAGTATTTTATACAGAGTCATCATGTCATTTGGAGAATTGTAAGAACTTCAAAGATCCTACATATCGCTGTGTATTAGGTTAATATGACAATGTATCTTGTGGTGCCACTGATCATTACAGAATTTGGGTCTATTAGGGAGAAAATCGAATGGAGTAAATTAGAAAGCACACAGGGTAACATGAAGTAATTCTTATTGGTGTTCATTTTCTTTAATACTCTTTGTCAAGGTACAGAGAGAAGTTTCAGTCCAAGATCATTGCATTAGAGCAGGAAGTTCTACCTATGTATAGACCTAAGGTGTGTGTATCCGACAAGGGTGCAGATCTAGAGGTCGGATCCTTCGAGATGTTAATTCTAGGATTCGGGGATACGGATCCTAGTATGGATACGGGTTCAGGATCCGGTTAAAAATAATTCAAAAAAAACAAAAATATCTCTAAATTATGAGAAATTTTGCGAAATACTTACGTATAGCTTGTGAAATGTGGATTTCTTTTTTATTCTTAAGTTGTAGATAAGTAAAGACTTGATTTCCTAGATAAAGTATGTTATTTTCTTCAAATTTACCCTAGCTTTGGTTCTGACTTCAGAAATCAAATTTTAGCTCGTCTCGAATTTTTCCTTTTGTCGTGGTCAAAGTACCCAAAATTGTTTGACCAGATCCGGTACGGAATCCATACCCACACCCTTACTATTGTCGTATCGACACGGGTGCGGCACCTAAATTGCCGTGTCGGAGCAACTTAGGTATAGACACTAGCTTTTACAATCAAGTACCAAAGATTCAACCTAAACATTCAAGCTTCATCCAGTTATTAGGAATTGGCAAGTGATAGCAGAAGATAAGAGGAAAAAGAGAAACAGGAAATATTAAATAAGCACATGATTAGGTCCCTTCAGGGGCATCTGGTGAAATTGGAAAACACGGAGAGATTAGCATGGCCACGATACAAGGATGACATGCACAAATCGAGAAATGGCCCCATTTTGTATTACAATAAAATAGCACATGCTTAGATGCTTGACTTAAGTTTAATCATGTAAGTAGAAGTTCTAGAAAAGCTAATACCAAACTAGTCAAAGGAGAACAAATTGCTTCGAAATTTTTGGGGTAGATCCAGATAGGCATGCGAGAATTTGTTATGTATGAATTGTTTATACCTTGTTGTATACAGGATCCAACACCGTTGGATACTTTTCCTTTAGATAATTTCACTGACCTTGTTAAATAAAATACTGGAGCTTTCTTCTACACACTAAGTGCAGAAAAGGGGTCACTTTGCAACTGGGATACATTCTAGCCTTATTAAGACTCAAATTTTCTAGAATGACACTCATAAACAATGCCATATTTTACCGGGCATCAGAAGGTGATCTTGAACAACTAGGGATTGGATACGATTTAACCAAAAGATTGTATAAAAGACGTGGTGCAGAGAAACCCCATAACTAGATAAAACAGTACCAGTATTTACCTTGAATATGTACATTGACTGAATGACTACTGGCCTTTGGTACCCCAATGACCGCAGCATGCCTGAGACTTTGTCCGAGCTAGAGAACTTATTAAATACAGGATCTTTCTCATGAAGAGCTGCAGCAATAGCACAAGTCAAAGAAATCAAAATGGAACAACTCTTTTGACAATAAGTAATGAACAGAAGATTACCATGCCCAACTTTATTTATTGAGAGTTGCTTTGGCTGCTTTAAGTTGCCATCTTCATCAAATGCTTTCTCTGCCAAGACCACAAACATAACTTAGAAGCCTATAAAAGGAAATGAAAGTTATGGACACAGATGCAACAACAACAAACCCAGTGAAATCCCACAAGTGGGTCTGGGGAAGGTAAAGTGTATGCAAACCTTACCCCTACCTTACCAAAGTAGATTGGTTGTCGGCTCAACAACAGTGAAAATGAAGCAATAAACAAACGATAGCAACAACAAGGTAATGAGACAGCGGAAGCAATGGACACAGATGCAAAGTACTAAAAAGCAGAATCAGTAAATTAAAATCCAAAATATCATCAATTTAAGAGAAGCATATATACCTTCCCAGAAGAATGAAATCTTCTCAGCACTTACAAAAAAGTGGTCATTAGTCGTTTGTTGCTGGGAAAAAAACAATTTGGGGATTGTTAAGCACAAAACGAATTAAACGAAAGTATTTGAGTTTAAAAAAATTGAATATTTACTTGGTTCTTGGTAGAGAAAATAGAAGCAGTGGAAGAGCAATCAAACTCATCAAGCAGCTGTTCCATTCTCTTCCTAAGGGACTCAATCTCTTCTGGGTTTGCAAATGATTCTAACACCAAATACCCTGTAGTGTGTTGTGTTGTGTTGTATTGCATTCAAATCACATAACTGTTACATCATCAAATTATACACTACTTAGTTAAAACATAAATGAGATTACCATTAGAGTCGAAGAACTGAAGCTGCTCTGAACTCAGGTTTCCTCCTTCAATACCCATCTTTGACCTTTCCGTCTGAGCTTTCCTCGCTGCCGTAAAGGTGTTGGTAGAATTCTATGACGTGTTGACGCGGTGTTTTTTCTGAGAATTTATAGAGCTAATACGCAAATTACTTTAAGTTTGGTACTAAAATGCAAATTCAAGAATTATCTTAGTATCTTTGTAGGTAAAAATAGTACGGGCTAGCTAGTTTTCGGACTAATCATTCAAAAATAGTCAGCGTTTGTAAAGTCATTGAAAAATAGCCACTATTTTGCTGCAACACGAAAAGTTCTAACATAATATACTAGAGATAGGTGCACTTGTGTATGAACTTCCACCATATTATGTTAGAATCCAACACGCGAAAAGTTCCAGCAGAATATACTGGAGATTGGAGCACCTGTGTATGAAATCCCAGCATATTATACTGGACCGGTATATTATACTGGAACTCCAGTATATTATACTGGAACTCCAGTATATTATGCTGGAGTTCCAGCATATTATGCTGGAGTTCCAGCATACTTATATTGGAACTCCAGTATAATGTACTAGAGTATTTTCTGGATTTTGAACAGTGTTTTCGTTCAGATTTATCTTTACATGAAAAGTGAATAAATTTTAATTACTTTTGAAATTGTGGCTATTTTCAAAAATAGCCAGATTAGAGTCAATTGACAAATATATTCCTACTTCTTAGAAGAGGGAATACACATAGCTCACGGTCAACATACCTGCTTCATAGGGGCATTTGAGTCTTTTCAACAGTATTTATACTGATGCGTGGATAAGCTTGCTGGGAAAGTGGGCCCTCCACCTAAATTTTGCATGCACACGCTTAACTTGTCGTGTAAGACTATTAATTCTCTGAATAAAGATGGGCCCCACTTTGTTTAGAATTCACCTGATGTTATTTATCTTAATCTCGTGCACTCCATGTGCAACCATTCTGAAATTTCACCCCTTTAAACATGGGCCCACAATAAACTTTTCATTTTCCAACTATGTCATTATTGTGCATGAACTTACACTTCCAAAATAGTCAAAACATGACATACGTTTTTCGTTTTCCATATAAGTCTAAAAATTTTAAAACGAAAATAAACAAAGATACATAGATTTCATCACGAGGTTTCCTTATATTTTAAAAGGTAGAAAATTATATTCTGTTAGAAACACTTTTTGAAATTATAAGTAACTTTAATTAAGTTTTCTGTCAAAGGATTTGCATAATATATTGTTGACTTAAAATTTGGTTTGGACTCTTGTGATTTAGAGTGAAAAAAGTAAATGATTTATACAAATTCAAAAAACATCTTATCTTTTTGGCAGAAACCAAACTTACCAAAGAATTCTAGATGAGTTCCTTATCAAATGTTCGTTATAATATGCGCTGAAATAAGGTAAAACTCGAAGACTTTATGTGAAATCAGTTCACAAGCCAAGAAATTAATCATAAACATTTCTCAATATATTTCCTAAGGCATTAATAGATTGCCTCAATTTGTAAGATGAAAAGTGATAAATTTCATATGTTAGTTGAATACGATTTTATAGCTAAATTAATTTGGCTAAGGTACAGTGTTGCTTTAGAAAACAAAAATGCATTAATTATATTTTGAAATATATCTTTAATCCAATAAGTGATCTATAAAATATGGCCACATATAAAGAGTAATTTGAGAAGGTATAAAGGGTAACTTAGATATCCTTATAATTCTATTAAATGATTTACTTAATCAATATGGACACTTATTTTTAGTAGAAATAAAACATTACTTGAAAACCTATTTGTAATTGTTTTAACTAACTTGACATTATAAGTTAATATTTATATTATTAGATGGACTCTAACACAATATTTCTTTTATGACAAAAAAGATTATTCTTACTATAATATTTAAAGGAAGAATTAACCTATATAATAGCTTACCCAACCGCTTAAATTAAAAATAGTTGGTGATTTTGATCTTGTAAATGTATACGCCTTGAATAAAATATGTATAATCATGTACAATTAGTATATACTCCCTTCGTTCACTTTTGCTTGTCAACTATACTAAAAATACATTTTCACTTTTACTTGTCCACTATGCTAAATCAAGCGAAAGGCAATCTTCTTTTTTCTTATGTTTTACACTTATCATTAATATTATTTCCCAATACTTTTTGAAATGCTATCATTATTTGGGATTCTACGGTAAAATACATAATACAATTATTATTTCTTAAGGGCGTGAAAAGTTCAAAGTGAACAAGTAAAAGTGAACGGAGTGAGTAATTAACATATACCAGCCAAAACAAAAATAGTTAATAAAACCAATAATTTCTATAAAAATTTAATGATTGGGCCCGTGCGTAGCACGGGCTATCCATTACTAGTATATATACATATGCCGAAATCTCCAAACATTAGAGTCAATTTTTAGACGATCGCATAGAAATTTTAAGAAAATAAAGATGAAATAGGGAAAAATCATTTCAAAAACCCTCACTGTCATCACACACACCATTCTACTATTTAAGTGATGTAGAGTTGTAGAAAAATAGTAGTACTATAAATTATTTGAAGAGAATTCAATAATTAAGATGCATTTATCAAACATAAATTGCTACTCAATTTTTAGAAATTTGGCCAATCGAATTTGAGTGAACATAAAAATTGCAACGATTTGACTTACAACCTAAATGTAAATCTATCCCTTTTAAAAATCTTGCAATGGATTTGTAATATGTTTAGCACATACAATCCCTTATTCTATGTATGTTGTAACCGTTTCTTCCTCCTGTTTATTTATAGACTCTCTCATTTTACTTTTAATGACATGCTATTACAGTCATATTTATAATTATAAGTTATAAAGATACTTTTGATATGTGCGAAAAGTGAGTATAATTGTTTATAGGGGGAATCATTTACGCAGTTATGTAGAGTGCTCATTCAAGGAAGAATCGTGTGCATTAATTTAATGAATGATACTCGATAAGCCAAATGATCTCATTTATGAACATTTGGAATAATATAAAATGGTAAATGCTTTTGTCATAGACACAATTAATCATGAAATAATTCACTCTTTAGAAAATTCTGTGCACTCTGAATTAAGGTGATAAATCTAGTCAAACAGCAATAAATATCAACAAGAGACGTTATCTAATATTGGCAAAAAAGGGTATCCAAAGTAAAATTTTGGAACCCTGACTTCTGATAAGCCTATACTGTTCTCATCATGTTCCTATAATCTAACACTCCCACTTCACTAATATACAAAATCCTGTCTCTCACAAAACTAACGTGCAAATATATCTTGTGTCAATTCACTGCTTGTTAGAGATTACAGCAGCTGGAAGAAGATGAATCTGCTAGGTAACTTCACTGATGTAAATGACTTTCCCATCCTTTCTCACACCATCATGTACAAAAGCGTACTCTCAAACTCGTGCCCAGGAGAGAATCAAATTGATCAGTCATTGTACAAATCCCAGAAGCAGCTAATCCAGTAAGGCCCCCCCCACAGTGGAGGGGAAAAAAAATGAAAGAATCACAACAGTTAGCAACTGAAGTTCATGCGTACTACGAGAACAAGAACGGTTAGCAGCTGAGGTTCAAGCATACTACGACAATAAGAACACCACCTACTGACATGCACACAGATCACGTTACTGAGGATGATCTAGAATCTTCAGTCTTGTTACTCCGGCACATGCAATCTGGACAAGGGAATGAATATATTGAGTCATTTGGTCTTTTAATCTCGATACCTTTTGAATCACTATGTGCTCGTATGTTAAGCATTTGCCGCTTGAAGCTCTTCCACCTGGAAGAGGAGCACATGGAAAACATACACTGGTCAAAAGCACTGCAAAACAAACATACAAGACTGCATAGAGTGCCGAACTAAATTTTACAGCAAGCTAGAAAAATGATCCTTCAAATTAAGATATCAGGTAAAGTCACCAGAACAACAATGAAACACCAGAAGACCCTGGTATTTCAATGGAATTAAGTAACAATAGCCAGCATCATTACCGTCATGGCCATGGGCCTTCAACATTGTAATACCCACTCTTTTAATCCTATCCCCATAACGGTTTCTTTCAGTTTCTTTACAGGCACACTATAGAGGTCTCACATAAACTGGACAAAAGATGGCAGAAATGCTAACGAAAAGCTTACCCGATATTGGGATTATCATATAATAAAGCTAACTTCCTTTTGTCTGGCCTGATGGTCCTGGAGTGTCCACCATATAAGTATCTTCTATGGCCCAACAGAAAATGGGGGAAATTGCCTCCCTGAGTTGTCACAAATACTTCACTATGAAGGCAAACAGTATAGTCTATGGCAGCCATCCTGGAAGAGTAATTCTATAAGCAATAACTTGAGTCAGATGGTAGCCAAGGTTTTTTTTGGGTGGGGGGGAGAGGGGGAAGAAAATCTAAAAAGCCTGGAGACGCAAATCAAACAATTTAAACCTGAAATGGAGCTAGTTCTTCTGGAGTTGCCAGCATATCTTTAGTTTGTAAAAGAGGAAACATTTCTAATAGTGGTTTCATATGTCGCTCAGAGTCGTATATTTTTCCAGATGCTAAATAGATGGATGTAGTCTTGTCAAATCCCATGCCTCTTAACATCAAACCAACCTGATAAAAGGTGTGTAGAAAGTTAGCCACGAAAATGATAAAGCGCCAAGAAAAAGCAAAAACAATAAAAAGTTGATATACAGTAGGAATGCTTGAGAGGTAAAGCCCACAGAAGCAAGACGTGAAACTGCAGTAGATTTTATGAGAATAACATATAGCAGTTGGAATCTTACTAAAACGCTAGTCACAATCATGTAACTCACCTAAGAAAGTAGATATTGACTAAAGAAGACAAAGAAGAAGAAGAAGAATAGTCCACTCACATTTCCAAGGTATCCTTCTCACACATGATTGAACAAGGAGAAGAAATTTTCAAAAAATCAACTTACCACTAAGTATACTACTCAAGTCTCACGAGTCACTTCATAGATATTTCTTGGTGAACTAGGGGAAGCCAACAAAACTAATACAAGTAAAACCAGTGCAATTATATACTGTTACCCACTCATCATCTCATAAAGGTCCTTGAGCCTAGCATAAGTATACACTAAATCTCAGACAAATATAAGAATTCAGGAACTGAAATTAAGATCAGGCACAAAGAAGTGTTCTCCAGAAAATATTTTAGACAATATGGATTCTAAAGAAAACTTTATTTAATGAAGGAATCTCACAAAGGATCAGAATGCTCTGACCAGGCCAAGAAAGTACAGGCATACCACTTATCTGAAATATAACGTATTCCTTTTACAGAAGTGCCTAACTTCCCATGTTCATAAGATATAAAAGATATAAACAACATGAAAGTCAAGCATCTTGAAAAGGGCTGACAACGACAAGATATTACCTCTAAAGGAGATAAGGGACACTTGCCATTAATCCTGATAGCTCCAGGACGAATCACACGACCAGGTTTTGTAAATTTTCCCTTCCATCCTCTCTCTCTTGCAGCATCCATGTCCTTTTTTTCTTCTTCACCACCATCATATATACAACAAGAGAAAGCCACCATATCCTGCAAGAGAAAGTGATCAAGGCTCAATACCCTTGGAAATCTAAGCTGTGGAGCACATAAACAATCGATATATAGCAGTTAACACCACATGAAACTAACCTCCTCAAAGCGGAGATGCACAGAGATATACTTTCCACTATTATTGGCACTCCGTTCTTTCATTCTTGCAACCAATGTTTCCCCCAAACTCAAAATAGGATTTGAAAATCTAAGGGCTTCATAATTTGCCAGGCACCTAAGCCGCTGAACTGCTGGAGGAGCATCAAATGATAAACGGTTTGCGAACGGGGATATTCTAATGAGCCTGAGTGCATGATTAGATAACTCTTAGCAAAAATGGTGGTCATAAATAACAAAACAAAATGCTTCAAATATGAACAAATGAACCTATCAACTAAGCGTCAAAGAATTTGCAAGGAATATATATGTATTGCTTGATTATTCTCCCAAGCTATCGGGTGTTTAAATAATTATAAATTAGGAAGAAATCAAGGCTACATAATTACAAATAAATAATATCTCTCTAACTGAATCTTTGCAAATATGTATAATTATGGCTCAGAAAATTAAACAGGAGGCTCCTCTCTGTACAAAAGCTAAACACTTCCTGCATTTTGTTATCTTCAGTGGAGAGACTACTTTATATTTGTACAAGAATAAGATGAAAGATTTCCACTAAGAATTTAGGTCATCACCCAGAAGGATCAATATGAAACATAAAGCACCAGATCCTCCAGCCTAGACCTTTCTTTTCTCTTTCGTGAGTCACAGTCACCGAAAATGGTAAACATGGAAAATCTTTTGAAATTAAAAAAGGCAAGGTGATACATACAACAACAACATACCCACTGTAGTCCCACAAGTGAGGTCTGGGGCAGGTAGAGTGTACGTAGACCTTACCCTTTTCCGGAAGACCCTCGGCTCAGGAAGGGGAGAGGGGAGGGGCAATAACAAGCAAACCGATGTGACAACGAAAGCAAAAATACGAAACTAGCAAAAGGTAATGCAATCAGAAAACCAAAACACAAGAAAACAGCAAGTAGTAACAGAAGAGTAGGGGTACGAAAAAGCACGGAAGGCACCAAGTGGTGTATCAAAGCTACTGCTACAAACAAGGACAACACTCGACAACCCTTTACCTTAATTCTCAACCTCCACACCTTCCTATCCATAGTCATGCCCTCAGGGAGCTGGAGCAACGCCATATCTTGCCTAATCAACCTCCCCCAACTTATTCGGCCTGCCTCTACTTCTCTGTTAGCCCTCCCATGCCAGCCTCTCACATCTCTTCACCGGAGCATCAGTGCCTCTCTTCCTCACATGTACGAACAATCTAAGTTTCGCCTTCCGCATCTTGTCCTCCACAGGGGCCACACCCACCTTGTCCCAAATAACTTCATTTCTAATTTTATCTAACATGGTATGCTCGCACATCCACCTCAATATCCTCATCTCCGCCACCTTCATCATCTGGACATGGGATGTCTTGACCGGCCAACACTCCGCCTCATACAACATAGTCGGCCTGATCACCGCTCTATAGAACTTACTTAAGTTTTGGTGAGACATAGGTTGAATAAAATTTAGGAGAAGACAAATCTAGTTTCCAAGCTGGAAAGTAAATCAGAGTTGTATTTCACAATGAAAAGCACTAGCATTAGCTTGCTATCTTTCTGTCATCCCAAGAGAGAAATGCAACAAATCAAAAGAAGTACCAAATGTACCTCAAAACATGAATTTTAAAGCAAAAACCCCAGAGGAACACATAAGAAGAAGAGCAACCACTCCAGATGTATATCATATAATCAATTATGAAACTACTTTAAACTAGAACTAAGTATAGGTTTCCATAACAAGGACTCCATCGTATCATCACAAGGATAAATCTCGTATCAATGATTAGGCCTAACATTCTAAGCAAAGGCAGTTCAGCCTAAGAGTCAAAGCGGTGACAAAAAAACAGAAATGTCCAGGAACTCACTTTTCTTCGAGCAGCTTTGGAAGAACTGTATCCCTGTAGTAACTGATGGAGGACCAAGCCTTGATCCTGAAGTTGTAAACATTGCTCATATTGTAATCGAATCGTTCCATAATATAATCAGGAATCTTGTCCACCACTCGCACATCATTGGCAAGGGTTTTAACAAAAAATTCTTCATCATAGATATCTCCGAACTTGCTGCAGAAAACAACAGTGGAGCAATTAAAGAAGGTGCAGAATTAGATGGATGTTAAACTCAAGATTGATCAAGAGAATGGACATGCTTAAAACAAACTAGAACCCACTATCTCAGAAATAATTATACGACAATCCACCACCAGATTTCGGTTTGCTTCAACAATACCTCAAAAGGAAATGGCATAAACCTAAGGAATAGATTCCCAAACTAACAAATCTGTTCAAATTCTAGAGGTACTGAAATCTTTTTTGCAGGCATTTGTGATAAATTCAACTAGAGGTAGTACATTTCTATTAAAGGTATAAGAGCAGGTAAAGCATCTCAAGAGCTTCAACAACACCAAAAACAACACACCCAGTGTGATTCCACAAGTGGGGTCTGGGGAGGGTGAGGTGTACGCAGGCCTTATCCTACCTTGTGTGAGGTAGAAAGTTTTCCGATAGACCCTCGGCTAAAGAAAAGCAATTTCAAAAATACGTTTGACAACAACAACCCAGTAAAATCCCAACAGTGGGGTCTGGAAAAAAAAAGAAGTAAAGATGGTAAAGGAAATATAAAAAAAAGTAAAGCATCTCAAGAGCTTGTCATCACAAAAAGCTAGCCAAGGTAATGATAGCAACCACGAAATTCCTGCATTTTACAGTATATAAATGTACGTCTAAGGAAATACTGCATTATTCAAACAAAGAAAGAATATGAAAGAGCTGGCCAACCTTGGATCCCTCCAAATGCTATGAAAATGGAAGTGTGGAATGACCAGGGTCGCATTAAGATAACCTGCCACAGAAACAGCATTGCATATCTGGAAGCACAAAAGCAACAATAGTGATATTAAACTACTACCATCACCCAAGCAAAACTTCAGCAATTCAAGAACAATTATCTTTGGAACTAAAGGACATACCGATGTCCTTTGCTGATTCAGACCACCATTTGCTTCGATATAAAGGTAACCATTTGATTCAGGCAAACCTGAAGATATTCGACATAGTCCACTGTTATCAAAGGCGAAAAGTGCAATAAAGCTCTAAGGTCTATTGGGGCTTTAAGCACAAAGCGCAAAAAAGCGTGGGCTTAAATGAAGAAAGGCGCAAATGGAGAAATACGACAAATATGTATGTGTATTCCAAGACAAACATCTATAAGCATGAATACCAAATATATGGACAAAGAAATTGAAGAAAATTACTCAGTAAAGAGTGCCTACAAGGAGTATAATCTAGCCAACAATCAAATTGGATGCTGGCCATGGAAGATGATATGGAAAGTTAAAGTTCCATACAAGGTAGCCTGTTTTACTTGGCTATTAGCTAAAGAAGCAGTTCTAACACATGATAATCTAACAAAAAGAGGATTCCAGTTGTGTTCTAGGTGCTACCTATGTGGTGAGAAGGCGGAGACAATTAGTGATCTCTTTTTGCATTGCAGCTTCACTATACAAATATGGAAGATTTTTATCAGTCTAAGGGGGAATTCCATGGGCAATACCGGGAAGAATCCTTGATATTCTAGCTAGCTAGAATAAAGAGGGTACACTTTCAAGAGACAAAGAGAGATGGAGAATTGTCCCAGCTTGTATATGGTGGACAGTCTGGGAAGAGAGAAATCAAAGATGCTTTGAAGAGAAATCAAACAACATTCAGAAGATAAAGATGAAGTGTTTAGCTCTTTTTTATTTTTGGTGTAAAGGAAAACTTTTGGAGGATAGTGTATCCATTTTAGATGCTTTAGACTCATTGTAAGAAAACAAGGCTGAAAAGAACCTTTTTTGTGTAGTTTTGTATGGGCTCTTACATTGTAATTATGAGCGACTTCACAATTTTAGTGAAGTCTTTATATGAATATACAAATATGTTACCTTCTCAAAAAAAAATTATGATAAAGTGAAATATCAATTGCTTAGTGCCGTCTCTTCAGGATTAACACTCATTGGCAAGGAAAAGTATGTCTTAGAGCCATGATGATAATACTGAAGCGCCCCTAAGCAAGGCGAAGCGCTCAAAATGTTTTGAGCCTTGCTTCAGGGCTTAAGCGCGCTTTCGAGACCTCATCACAAGTATCCTATACCTACCAACCTTACAGGGCGCTCAGCGCGAGTACTTGAAACCTTAGCATGGGTACTCACTATCTATCCGTGCTCCGCAAGGGTGCTTTGGACCTTATCACAAGTTCTTGGAAACTCAACACGGGTACTTGAAACCTCAGCACAAGTACTCGATACCTACATGTGCTCAACACGGGTTCTTAAAACCTAAGCACGGGTACTTGAAACCTCAGCATAGGTACCTAGAACCTTCAAGACCCAAAACACTACTTGTTATAAGAGTTAGATCCATTAGAAATAGGCTGAATAGCCTAATAAATACTTATACTTGCACTGATTTGACATCCTGGCCCCTCTACTTCACGGAATTTCAAAAAGATACTTGTACTTGTTCAAACGTTTATGTTTTAAACGTCTCTGGTTGTTGACTAAGATTCTGAGGCAACTATTTATTTGAGTTGGCACAATTGCGTGATATACACGCCCCAAGGGGCGTGATCCCTAAATAAGAGGATGCATCGTATATTTTTATTTTATGTTTTGCTTTTTTAAGAGTTTTCATCCCCGAACTACATTATTGAACGATGGAAGCTTCAAGAATTGGGGTAAAAATTAGGTTCTATTTTAATTTTCTTCGGTTTTATTGTTGGGTATTAGTTACAAAATTCCTTTGCTACCATTAGTGGATATGAGGTTGCTAAGGTATCGTTTCCGGCAACTAAAGCTTCCACCGGATAAACCTTTTTATCGTGTGACAGAATTCCCTGTCTCATAAACTAATAGCATGTTTGGCCAAGCTGCAAAAATCAACTTAAATGTTTTTTCTCAAAAGTGCTCTTTTGAAAAGTACTTTTGGTGAGAAGCAGTTTGTGTTTGACTAATTTATTTGAAAAGCACTTCTGAGCAGCAATTAGTGTTTGGCCTAGCTTTTAAAAACTACTTCTAAGTGTATTTTTCTCAAAAGTGCTATCAAAAAGTTCTTTTGGAGAGAAGCTACTTTTTTCTGCTTCTCCAAAACTGCTTCTGTTTCTACTCAAAAGCACATTTTTTCCTCTAAAAGTTTTGCCAAACACTTCAACTTTGGAAAAAAAACACTTCAATCTTGGAAAAAAAACACTTTTCTTTGGGAAAAAGAAAACCACTTTTTGGCTTGGAGAAGCTTGGCCAAACAGGCTATAATTCAAACACACTATACACATAGCACCTCCTTGAAGAGGACCCAGATACATTCAGATACATTCATACACTTGACACAAAAACTTCACCTGCAAGTTGCTTCAAAAAATGTAAATAAAAACAAGAATAAGCTCACTACCATTCTTGATTCTCAGGCACACCATCAAATCAAATAATTTTTGTCCACCCAAAATTATGAATGCTTCTCTGCCAGGGAGGAACAAAGGTGAAAGGATGGAAAATTTTGGGAAAGTTTTTTCTGAAAAGCTAAAAGAACAGATAAAGAGAGGGTGAGATTCAGGTTATTGGTTTTTTGGTTTGACGTGTGAAAGATGAGAGAGAGAGAGATAGAGAGTATACAAAAAGGTAAAATCAATAAAGGGTTATTTTATTGGTTTTTTGTAAAGATAGTAAATGGTGTGGCATAACTTATCTGATGTGGATTCTGATATTAGCGTGATTGAGAGGCACACAACATCTGAGGGATTTAAAACACTCAATTTTGAACAAGTTCAAGTGTCTAGATAAAATTCCGTGGAGTAAAGGGGTCAGGATGTCAAAACGGAATAAGCACATGTGTCTACTAGGCTATTGTGCCTTCAAAATAAGAAAATTTTAGATTACAAGAAAATAAAAAAAAAGTTATTTGAATAAGAAAACTTTTCTAAATACCGAGGTTCCTAGTTTCGACTAATTAGAGAAGAATATTTTGTATTATAAACCTAAACATATAGGATGAGGTCATGAACCTGAAATTTTCTAGCATATAACTACAGTAGTTATCTTGAGTTTCAAATTACGATAAGATTATGCATTGGAAAACCTCCAATACCCTGAATGGCCAAATTCAACCAGAGAGTTGCACTTACTATATGAAGAATAATTAAGAGAGAGAGAGAGAGAGAGAGAGAGAGAAGCAACATAGTGTACTAACAAGGATAAAAGATAAGTTTGATTCTCCAAACTTTCTACCTCCTGAGGATTTGTTGATGCACGGTCTCCATTCACCACCTCTGTAGGAGTTTTTCCATATTGTTGAAATCTACAGGAAATTTGCACCTCTAGTTAGTAGGATTGTAGAAGATAAAGCATAATATGCAAAATTATTTTCACTGCAAGTACATTTCACAACCACCTTCATTACAAACATTGACATCATGAAATAATGGACAGGCTTAACCATCTTTATGAGAATTTGAATTAAAATATCAGGAATCATAAAATAACATCAAGTTACAAATTACGCACGTATTGACAGATGTACTGCTCTGAATTAACAGATGATGAAGAAGCAAAGATGAGGAGAAAATAGGGTAACAGTAAAACAAGTACAATCAATGGCATTGATCCACAACAGAGAAGAGCCAAATACACTAAGTATTACAGATCTAGACAAAACAGGAGCAATCCTAATTGAATAAATTTGCATTGGGACTAATTCAGTAATCCCCAAAACCCAAAAGTCACTCCAAGATAGAATTTTTATTATCAAAAAAAAAAAAAAAAAAAAGAGTCTAACCGCATGAGCAGTGGAATTATCGGAGTCCATTTCGGGTCGAAGCTTGGCATAGAGCTGGGGGCTCCGGTAAAGGGACCCGGGAGCAGGGTGGTGCCTGATGTTGGGAACAACATCAAACGATACAGTCCCCATGTAAAACAACATCCCCGCTATGTAGAGCAAAGGAGCAAAAAGGAAAATCCCCTGACGGCGAAGCAGAACCGATAGAATGAACCAAGCAAGACGATGGGCGAAGCTTCTATGTCCGGGTTGACCCGGAGTAAAACGGGCGCTGGGTTTGACCCGGGATCCACCACCACTATTACTATTACTAGTGCTGCGTAAACGAGGCGAGCGGGAGCGGGGGGATGAGGGCGTGGATGGGCTGCTGTGTCCACTGCTCGGTAGCCTATTGTAAGCGTGCATATCGACAATACAATAACGCTCAATTACATCGCATTCTATAATTTTCAGGAATTTCCCAATCCTTTTATCTCAAAAGGGTTTTCGAGATTTACAACAATATTCTTCAAAATTAATGTTTTTCCCCAACCCTTTGTTCCTCTCTCTCTCTCTCTCTGAAATTGGATTTGAAATTGGGTAGAGAGAGGGAGGACGTTGAAGAAGAGAAATACAGCCAAGAGGGAAAAGTGTTGAACAATGGTGAAATTTGCGAAAGAGAAAAATCGCAGAACTGAGGAGGAGGAGGTGCGCACGTGACCTGATCAAAAAGAGGGATGCAATTGTGCTGTGATTCAAAGAGGAACGCACGTGCCTCTCATTAGTGACGAGAGAGAGAAAAACAAGTATATATGTGTGTCAGGGCGTCATGCTGGAATAGGGGGACCCACTGAGTGAGTTTCTAATGCCATGTTCGTACGGCAAGGTTTAATTCCTTGCTCATTAGTATGATAATAATTATAATTACGCTTTTCTAAAGTTAATAAACTTTTTTTATTTTAGTAATAAAAAATTTTGATTAAGAGCCAGTTTAGACGTAAAAAAAATTTCACTTTTTATCGAAAAAATTTTACTTTCTTTCGAAGTCAGTGTTTGGCCATAAAATTTTTAATTTTCACTTGAAGAAGAAATTTTTTTCGAAAATTTAAAAAACTCCAAAAAGTTATTTTTTAAAATATTCACTCATATCACTCAAAAAATTTTAAAAACAACCTAAAATTATATATATATAATGAACAATTAAAAAGAAATTCACTATTTTTTGGAACTTTACATTTCTTATGTCAAAACGCCCACTAAGAATATATTGACTAGAGGAAGGAATAAGGATAATACTGTGCTTTATGAAAGGAGTTGGAAACATACGAATGAAATTCCAACTCATTATCCTTTCAATGCCTTAGTTAATGAAGATATGGATTTAGCCCATGCTTACTCTTACAAAATTTTCCAAGACCAAGTCAAAACCAATTAGTTTCAATAGATATAGTTGGTTATCGGATTGGTTTTAGATGCTGGAAATTAGCCAAATGACACAATTTAGCTTTGGTTTCTTAATTTCAAAATCAGATTCCGCCTCTTTCCACGAAGACACTAACCTTGGATTTAGGGGCTAACATTTTAAAGCAACTAAATATATCCAGTTGACAATTCTCGTGGTTTTTATTATCATATTACATTGTTTATTTTATAGTAGTAATATTCTTTTAAAAAGCTTATAATCCAATACAAGAGTTTTCAAAACCAATTCTTGCAAAATTGACTGTCGTCTCACGTTCTTTTTCTCATAAGATTTTATTTTTTATTCTTATTTTTTTGCTTAACAAAGATCTTTATGGGAGTTTAACAGATCCATCTGTCACAAGAAAAACGAAAAAAAAGACATTTATTAAAGAGTTAATATAAAAAGAGACAATAGGAGAAATTTACATGCAATTTCTTAAACTAAAAATAACCGGCAGATGTATAATATATGCATAATTTATGTATTAAATGAGTATAATTATATATATTCAATGTATAATATATATATACGCTAGAAAAAGTAAACAATAAATATAACCGATTATTTGTGTAAATATCCAATTTACATTTGGGGGTAAGGATGGCGGGCCAAAATGCATGAGAAGCCCTTTAGTGGCTTAGCCTATATCCAACACACACAACATCCAATTTGCTGGAATTTTAACAGACGAGTTTTAGGATATCAATTTGCGAGGTTAGGCCACCAGAAAGTGCAACTACCAATACTCTCAGGTCCGTAAAAATTGCACGGGGCACTCTATTTGATCGCTCTCATTTAACATATACCTATATTTTTAAAATTCTTTAATATATACCTTAATTTTGACAACTTCAGACGCCTCTTCTTCTTTCTACTGACATATGCACTCCTTTCTTCCTCCTCTTCTTTTCCTCTTCTTCTTTTCTCTCTCAAACACATAGCACTCGCATTACATGGAACATAAGCTTTCTGAAGATGATATCTCTTAGTAGAGCAAAATGCATCTCTAATGGCGCCAACGAAGCTAAAGCTTGTTCAAGTTCAATTCGAATTTTTTTTTGCTTTTATATTTCTTTGTCTCAATGTCTGCGCTGAGAAAAAAAGGCAGAATTGGGTTAACTGTGTTTTACTAAACTAAATTATACAAACACGTGCACATACACTGCTTGGTAGAATCCTGAACTTTAATCCTGAATTTGGCTTAAGTTATATTTTAAAGCCATCTGTAGGCATATAAATTTTATTAAAATTAAATTCATAAAATAATTTGAATTATATTATAAATTCGAGATATATTGGTCCAAATAAATATTACGGGCTAATATAATTAGATTAATTATATAAGTCCAATACATTCACATTAAATGGCCAATGAAATTGCGCCACATGTGCAAGTGACATGTTCTGGCCAATCAAATGTGGCCTTGTCACACTTCAATTGGATTGGTCGGAAAGAGTTTGTTCTTATCATAACTCTTCCCTCCCACAACTATAAATAGGGGTATTCATAACCCAGAAAAGATACCAGAATTTATAACAAGAAGCAAGAGAGAGCTCGTGGATCAAACACCGCAAATTTCTCTACAAGTTTCAATCGTCAAGCAATCAAGTTCAAGCTCAAGAACGAATAACTTCAAGCTCAAGAAATCAAGTTCAAGCTCAAGAACGAAGAACTTCAAGCTCAAGAAATCAAGTTAAAGCTCAAGAACGAAGAACAAATCAAGATTCAAGGAGTATTTACTATTGAAAAGAAGAATTAGAGGATTCATAGAGATTGTACACTCATATTATTTGAAATAAAATACTACGATTGTTGCAATATTTTTCGATCTTGATTTTATTTTTTCAACGCAATTTATTGTCTACAAATTTTGGCACGCCCAATGGGACAATCTCTACCTCTCATCTCAACTTTTCAATCACCAAAGTTCAAGAACATTGAAATGGCTGCAGTTTAACTTCCGCCAAAGCTGCTAATTCCAGGTTCTATGCTGATGTGGAAAGCATCCTTGATGTTACCTTTGGAAGCTTCGGACCAGTTACAAGGAGCAAAGCGAGATCTTTAGGACAACAAGCACTCTAAGTGCCATCCGCATCAACCCCTGTTTTCGGATCTTCATCCTCAAAAGGAGCAAGATCTCCCACAAACGTATCCGAAGGAGGAAGCGATGTTGCTGAAAAGATCAAGAAAACTCTTGCTCTGCTTGACCTCTCCGGATCCAAGCACTTTGTTGTGAAGGAAAATGATGATGCTTCAAGTGATGGATCTTCCCCACTTACATCACGTAGTGTGAGTCAGTCGAGGATCAATCTGTGTGACAATACATCCTACTCTCCATCGTCCATGACAATCATGTAAGCCGTGGTGACAGACACTTCATCTGTGGAGGAGCAGTTGGAAAACTTGACGAAAGCAATCATTGGCTTGCCAAGTGCATACAAAATCAAGATACTAGAATTGACAAGCTAACAGATAGGGTGGGAATCTTGATGGAAGAAGAATCCACCCATGCACTTGGCAAGCTCCCAGAGGTTCCAGAGAGTAATTTTTCTCCAAGACAAGTTGCATCCGATAAGGCTATCCCTGTCTCATTTGAAGGGATGATTCCAATCGATCAACTGAAGGAGTTCATCGAAGAAACTATTAAAAGCAAGTGCGAAGTTTCTACCAAGTCTTCCCTTACATACGCAAAGTCGTACACTGCAAGGATCGATACGTTGAAGATGCTTGCTGGCTATCAACCTCCAAAGTTTCAACAGCTTGATGGTAAAGGTAATCCAAAGCAACATGTGGCGCACTTCGTTGAGACATGAAACAACACTGGGACTTATGGAGTACATCGTCAAACGGTTTGTCCGCTCGCTAAAAGGAAATACTTTTGATTGGTATACAAACCTCGAGGCAGGATCTATTGATAGTATCAACTAGAGCAAGAGTTCCTCAATCGCTTTTATAGCACAAGGCGCACTGTGAGCATGGTGGAACTCACAAGTACTCGTCAATGGAAGGGTGAACCAGTTATCGACTTTATCAATCGTTGGAGGAATGCAAGACTCAACTGTAAAGACAGGCTTAGTGAAGCTTATGGCATAGAGATGTGCATCTAAGGTATGCATTGGGTATTGCGCTACATCTTGCAAGGTATCAAGTCTAGCACATTTGAAGAACTTGCAACTCGTGCCCATGACATGGAATTGAGCATGGCCTCGCAAAGGGAACGACAAGCAAGAAGTCAAAAAATGGAGCAATTTTGTACCAAAATCTAAAAATAAAGAAGCTATGAATGTCAACACATCACCTGTGAAGTTCACAACGAAGGTGAGCAATTAGTAGAGTATGAAATACACTTCGTTTCAAGATAAGCCAAGTGGAAAGTTGACTCTAAAAGAAATGCAAAAGAAAGAGCACCTATTTCTGGATTATGATGTGCCAGCTATTTTTGAAGAACTCCTTGAGTTAAATCTTATTGAGCTTCCGGAGATGAAGCGATCAAATGAAGCGGGGAAAACAAATGACCCAAATTACTACAAATACCATCGACTTGTGAGCCACCCTTTAGAGAAGTGCTTTGTCTTGAAGGAGAAAGTTATGGTCTTGGCTCGCGAAAAGAAGATCGTGCTTGAAGATGAGAAAGCAAGCACAAACCAAGTCTCTATCACCTTTGGCTCATTCAGTCCGGATGAATTATGTGGTTTTAAAGAAAGTAAAGATGAAAAATTACTGGAGAACGACAAAGTTGATATCAATCAACCTGATGATGATGAAGGTTGGACGTTGGTGACTCGTCGTAGGCACCACAGAAGGAGCCCACGAAAAGAATCATTAGAACAACCAACAAGAAAAATGGTGGAAAATAGACCAAGGATATGGAATCCAATAAAGCACTTAAAGAAATCAAAAGTAGAGGTGCACCACCCTCAAAAGCTACGACATCCAGTGACCTTGGAGGATTTTTTACCAAGTTGGTTCCGCACGAAGATTTCCCATGGGGGTATTGATGCCTCTTGTTTCCATACTGACGAAGGGAAAGAAAATAGTGATGACCTACCGCTGGCACCATCTTCAGAAAAGCTCATCGAGTCTATTCCTCAAGAAGTTAACGCGTGCGAGGAAAAGATTATGTTCACAAATGACGATCTTCTACTGGGTGACACTCTTCAAAACCGCCCATTATACTTGGTTGGCTATATGCGCGATGAAAATGTAAATAAAATTTTTGTTGATGGAGGATCCTCAGTGAATATTTTGCCAATTCGCATTGTGAAAGAACTTGGTATTCCCATGAACGAACTCTCAAAAAGTCATGAGATGATCCAATGATTCAACCAAGGGAAGTAAAGAGCCATAGGCGCGATCAGGCTGGGAATCACCATTGAAGATATGCAATCAAGTACATGGCTGCATGTGATCGATGCAAAGACTTCGTACAACGTCCTGCTTGGAATGCCTTGGATACATGAGAATAAAGTGGTTCCTGTCACACCCACGCAACCCTATTACGAGGTTGAGTAAGAAGAGTTTTTCCAATTAAAGTGACATTTTGAAAAGGGGTTATATTTATTATTTAGAATCGCCACTTGGAATTGAGTTTTGGTGTTCCAAGTCACCTTTTATTTGAAACCCCTTTCAAAGGGAAGGTTTGACTCTTAATTTATGGTCTATGAAAATAGAAGACCGGGTAAGAAATTCTGCTGACGGAGGGGAAGGTGTAAGGCACCCCTCGAGTCCCGCGGTTGTAGCACGGTCGCTTTATTGACTCATGCAAGGATTAAATCAATTTTTTAGCTATTCTTGTATTTTATCGATCATAGCTTGTTTATTACCGCTTAATTAATTATTATATTTTATTAATTGTGTTTACCAAGATGCGGAACGCACACAAGGTACTTCTTTGAAATTAAATGTTAAACCAAGGTACGGAATATACACATGGTTATAACATAATTATTTTAAATCTAAAGGCATCGAGACGCGGAATGTGCACATGATCCTTTTATTATTTAAGCATATCAACCCAAGGTCCGGGTATGAACACATGGATTAATAGCGTATTTAGAATATTAATTATCTTTGTCAATTTTATACTCGAGATATTTAATAGTATATATTATTATTATTGTTATTATTATTATTATTATTATTATTATTATTATTATTATTATTATTATTATTATTATTATTACTACTATAACTACTACCATTAATCTTGAATTAGCTCCTAACTCGTCTCGCTCCCTCACAATTTTTTTTCTTTATCACTCTTTTGTTTCTTACGACGGGTTTGAATTAATTCGTAACCATATCTCTTCCTCACTTATCAACATTTGTTTTTTCAATCCTACCTATCAGGCCATTACTCTATTGTTTGGATTAACTATGAGATAACTTGGTTAAGTAAGAGCCTCCTGCAGCAACGACTAAACTCATAACAAAATATAGGATGGAACGAAATAACCTAAACAATTAATTCACATGAACCATAACAAAAATGTAAAAATAAATATAATAATCAAAACAAAGTTACGAAGTAGTTATTTAAGAATGGACCGCTCAATTTGGAAATATAAAACAAATAGCTTCACCTATTAAATATCTTGAAAACAATTACGTGAATTTTTCTAAACAGATGCACATGACTAAACTGTGAAACTAAATAGAACAATTTGAATATTCATAAATCATAACAGTTAGTGACATAAACATCAACTAGTCCATCAATTCCATTTATGAAAATTGACTCTACAAGAAGTCATTGAAAAGATAATTTTAAGGCCAATAAACTTTTAGTAAACCTAACAATTTCAAATACATCCTAATCGTTATTTTCTTTAATTTAAACCAATATATCAAATAGTCTTATAAATTACTTAGACACATGAACCTATTTTTTTTAAGACAAATATATATCTAGATATTTAAACTAGAGATCCTATTAAAGTTTAAAAGCAGTACTTTTTTTATTTACATCTCAAAAAACATGCAAACCATTATAAACAAGAAATTAATAGATTCCATTCCAAGACAAAAGAGTACAGAAGAGACAAAAGAAAAGAAGAAATAAATTTGAATTAAATTAATATTCATATGTTCCATCATACCTTTTTTGCTTTTGACTTTTTCACTTCTTTTTTTTCCTTTTTCCTTTTTTTTCTCTTTCTTTTTGTTTGTTGCTTTTTCCGCTCCTCTTTGTTTTTTTTTTCTTTCTTTTCTTTCTTCGTTCTTTTGCTTTCTCTTTTCTGACCTCTTTTCTTTTTTTATTTTATTTTCTTTCCTCTTGTCTATTTATAGAATAAGATGAATGAAGTGGTTGGTCAAATGTGATGTTGTGTGGGAGTGGGAGTGTAGGATGAGGAAATCAAGGGGAAAGGTTGAGGAGATCATGGTGAGTAGTTAGGATAATTTTTTTTTTTTTTGAATCTTTCAAGATTTATCCCTTTTAAAAAATAAAAAATAAATAAAAAATTAAATGAAACCAAGGTGTGTGTGCGCATAGTGACGTGAGGGGTGGGGGGAAATTAGGATTATTATTATTATTATTATTATTAATTTTTTTTTAAGTAAAAATCTGATTTTTTCAAAGAAGTTATGAAACAAACTTTATCACTTTAACGTTATTTTACTT
>ML354525.1:0-25268 GCA_005239505.1 Nicotiana paniculata
GGTGGGTAAACTATACATAGTTGGCTCAACAAAGAAACGCCTATATCACTTCCAAGATTGAACGAAACTTCTATTTCGCAGTGCACACACACGGGGAAAGTTCTAGACATCAAATACAATGCACAGAATAACATACAAACCTCACACACACTTGGCACATAACTCACTCAGGATTGGATCTATCACGACACTCCAGTCAAAGCAGTTAAGCAAATCTTAAGAATTCCTGATTTAAGGTATTTATCCTGGAGTCAAAANCGTCAGGAAGATTCCATATATTTCTAATTAAATTTCTCTACTTTGTTCTACTTTAGAAAAAACTTTACCAACAAGAAAAGCTAAAACTACTGACAAGAAAGCACACTAAACACAACAAATCACAACAAATATGTACAACACCCCACACTTAAATCATGCAGTGTCCTCAGTGCATCACATATAGACAAAGTAAGAAATAAAAGTAAGGTGCAAGAAACTCCCTGATCCAAGTAGCTTCGCCATCCTTTCCATTAGTTTTGCTTCCCCTGCTCCTTCGAGCATCCGCTTGAATCACTTTATGCCTCCACTTTGAACTTATGAATTGGATCCCAAGTTTTGAATCTGCTCTATGATCATGCTCCTGGGGTGGTGGAACAAATATTTCTGGCCCAATAAAACAATGTAGTAATCTGCGCTTCTTGGCCTTTCGATGAAATGTGTACTCCCTACTTTCTGGCAAGAAGAATTCCAGAATGTAGGCATCTTGTTCTTTATCCCTCAACTCATCAGGTGGTTCGGATAACTCTATTTGCATATCATCATCCCAACACAATGTGAAAAAATGGTTGGAGTGTGTACCAACATCCTCAACACTAACGACACTAGATTCAACAAAGTATGTATCCTCGATGTCCTTGGTTAACTCTAGTATCTTTTCTACCACATCAGCATCCTCCGATTTCAGTTCCAACCTAGGTGGTTCTTCAATAGACGGCCTGGCCGGCGGGTTCTCTCTTTCCTCTACGTATAGTGACTCAAACTCGAGAGCCTTTGGATATACCCCTTTTTGCTCAAGTGCTAACACCCAATCTGCCAGTTCTTCACCATTCATATCATCTAAATTCATCAAACATTCATCCAAAGGGTCCCCAACAGTCAAGGATGCATAATATTTTTCGGGGATCACATTCACAGCATCAATAAGAGAGCAGTTGGAAAACTCACTAGGTCGCCTCATAGACTTCTACACGTTGAAAGTGATTTCTTCATCATTGAGACTCATCTTAAGTTCCTAGTCTCACAATCGATAAGAGCTCTGCCTGTGGCCAAAAATGGCCTTCCCAAGATTATTGGAATTTCCTCATCCACTTTGCCGTCTCATATCACAAAATCAGTAGGAAATACAAACTTCCCCACTTGCACCAATACATCATCCAGAATACCCGACGGTCTCTTCACCGTCCTATCAGCAAGTTGTAGCAGCATGGAGGTGGGCCTGGCTCTACCAATCCCCAGTCTTTTATATATGGACAGCGACATCAGATTAATGCTGGCCCCTAAGTCACATAGAGATTTGGCGAAAGCAAAGTTGCCAATCGTACAAGGAATTGTAAAACTCCCTAGATCAGACAACTTTTCAGCAATAGAGCGCGTCAGCACCGCACTACAAGTCTGAGTAAGGATGACAGTAGCTAGATCTTGGAAGTCAACTTTTTTGGACATCAATTCCTTCATCATTTTAGCGTACCCAGGCATTTCTTTCAATGCATCAATCAATGGAATATTTANGTGATTTGGGACTTTTCTTTCTCAGCCACCACCTCACCTACCGGCTTCTGGGCTATCTCCACTTCAATAATACAGGCACGACTGTCGGAATTCCTGTTTAATTGTCATAAAATGCAAAAAAAATGTAACTTGATCATTTTGAAGCATTGGTTATGGTTCCTTGGGTCATATTTAATGTCGCGGACAAATATCATACGACCAGGTACCGGCTGGCGTCCTGCATGGACCATGGCAGGCGATAATACAGGCACGACTTGCGGAATTCCAGTTTAATTGCCATAAAATGCCAAAAAATGTAACTTGATCATTTCGAAGCGTTGGTTATGGTTCCTTGGGTCATATTTCATATCTCAGAATCATGAGATTCGGTACCGGCTCCGTACCAAGGTGTCCGACCTGGACCACGGCAGGGGATAATACACGCATGACTGATGCAATTCCACTTTAATTGCCATAAAATGCCAAAAAATGTAACTTGATCAATTCGAAGCATTGGTTATGGTTCCTTGGGTCATATTTGATATCCCGGACAAATATCATGTGATCCGGTACCGATTCCGTACTAGGCGTCCAGCCTGGACCATGGCAAGCGATAATACATGCACGATTGACAGAATTCAAGTTTAATTGCCATAAAATGCCAAAAAATATAACTTGATCATTTCGAAGCGTTGGTTATGGTTCCTTGGGTCGTATTTGATGTTCCAAAAAAATATCATGTGATCCGATAACGGCTCCGTACCAAGGTGTCCGGCCTGGACCATGGCAGGCAATAGCAGAGGCACGACTGGCGGAATTCCAGTTTAATTGCCATAAAATGACAAAAAAAGTAACTTGATCATTTCGAAGCTTTGCTTATGGTTCCTTGTGTCGTTTTTGATGTCCCAAACAAATATCATGATATCCGGTACCGGCTCCGTACCAAGGCATCCGGCCTGGACCATGGCAGGCAATAGCAGAGGCACGACTGGCGGAATTCCAGTTTAATTGCCATAAAATGCCAAAAAATGTAACTTGATCATTTCGAAGCGTTGATTATGGTTCCTTGGGTCATATTTGATGTCCCGGATAAATATCATGCAATTCGGTACAGGCTCCGTACCATGGCGTCCGGCCTGGACCACGACAGGCGATTATATAGGCATGACTGGCGGAATTCCAGTTTAATTGCCATAAAATGCCAAAAAATGTAACTTGATCATTTTGAAGGTTTGGTTATGGTTCCTTGGGTCATATTTAATGTCCCGGACAAATATCATGTGACCCGGTAGCGACTTCATACCAAGGTGTCCCGCCTGGACCATGGCAGGAAATAATACAGGCACGACTGGCGAAATTCAAGTTTAATTGCCATAAAATGCCAAAAATGTAACTTGATCATTTCGAAGCATTGGTTATGGTTCCTTGGGTCGTATTTGATGTCCTGGAGAAATATCATGTGATCCGGTACCGGCTCCGTACCAAGGCGTCCGGCCTGGACTATGGCAGGCGATTATACAGGCACGGCTGGCGGAATTCCAGTTTAACTGCCATAAAATTTCAAAAAATGTAACTTGTTCATTTCAAAGCATTGGTTGTGGTTCCTAATGTCGTATTTGATGTCCGAACAAATATCATGTGATCCAGAACCGGCTCCGTACTAAGGCGTCCGGCATGGACCATGGCAGGCGATAATACAGGCACGACTGGCGGAATTCCAATTTAATTGCCATAAAATGTAAAAAAATGTAACTTGATCATTTTGAAGCGTTTGTTATGGCTCCATGGGTCGTATTTGGTGTCCCGGATAAATATCATGTGATCCGGTACCGGCTCCGTACCAAGGCGTCCGGCCTGGATCATGGCAGGCGATAATACAGGCACGACTAGCGGAATTCCAGTTTAATTGCCATAAAATGGAAAAACATGTAAATCGTTCATTTCGAAGCATTAGTTATGGTTCCTAAAGTTGTATTTGATGTTCGGACAAATATCATGCAATCCGGTATCGACTCCATACCAAGGCATCCGGCCTGGACCATGGCAAGCGATAATACAGGTACGACTAGCAGAATTCTAGTTTAATTGCCATAAAATTCCAAAAAATGTAACTTGATAATTTCGAAGATTTGGTTATGGTTTCTTGGGTCGTATTTGATGTCCTGGAGAAATATAATGCGAACCGGTACCGGATCCATACCAAGGTGTCCGACCTGAACCATGGCAGGCGATAATACATGCACGACTAGCGGAAATTCAGTTTAATTGCAATAAAATGCAAAAAAATGTAACTTGATCATTACAAAGCGTTGGTTATGGTTTCTTGGGTCGTATTTGATGTCCCGGAAAAATGTCATGCAATTCGGTACCGGCTCCATACCAAGGCGTCCGTCCTGGACCATGGCAGGCGATAATAACGACACGGCTGTCGGAAATCAAGTTTAGTTGCCATAAAATGCCAAAATGTAACTTGATGATTTTGAAGTGTTGGTTATGGTTCCTTAGGTCGTGTTTGATGTCCCGAAAAAATATCATGCGATCCGGTACCGGCACCATACCAAGGCGTCCCTGGACCATGGATGGCGATAATACAGGCACGACTAGCGGAATTCCAGATTAATATCCATAAAATGCTAAAAATGTAACTTAATCCTTTTGAAGCGTTGGTTATGGTTCCTTTGTTCGTATTTGATGTCCATAAAAAATATCATGCGATCTGGTACCGGCTCTGTACCAAAGCGTCTGGCCTGGATTATGGCAGGCGATAATACAGGCATGACTTGCGGAATTCCAGTTTAATTGACATAAAATGACAAAAAAAGTAACTTGATCATTTCGAGGAGGTTGTTATGGTTCCTTGGGTCGTATTTAATGTCCCGAAAAAATATCATTTGATCCGGTACTGGCAACGTACCAAGGCATCCCGGCTGGACCATGGTAGGCGATAATACATGCACGAGTTGGCGGAATACCAGTTTAATGGCCATAAAATGCCAAAATATGTAACTTTGATCATTTCGAAGAGTTGGTTATGGTTCCTTGGTTCATGTTTGATGTCCCGAAAAAATATCATGCGATCCGGTACCAGCACCATAGCAAGGCGTCCGGCCTGGACCATGGATGGCGATAATATAGGCACGACTAGCAGAATTCCAGTTTAATATCCATAAAATGCTAAAAAGGTAACTTAATCATTTCGAAGCGTTGGTTATGGTTCCTTGGTTCGTGTTTGATGTCCATAAAAAATATCATGGGATCTGGTACCGGCTCTACCAAAGCGTCTGGCCTGGATTATGGCAGGCGATAATATAGGCGTGACTTGTGGAATTCCAGTTTAATATCCATAAAATGCTAAAAAGGTAACTTAATCATTTCGAAGCGTTGGTTATGGTTCCTTGGTTCGAGTTTGATGTCCATAAAAAATATCATGGGATCTGGTACCGGCTCTACCAAAGCGTCTGGCCTGGATTATGGCAGGCGATAATATAGGCGTGACTTGTGGAATTCCAGTTTAATTGACATAAAGTGCCAAAAATGTAACCTGATCATTTTGAAGCATTGGTGATGGTTCCTTGGGTCGTATGTGATGTCCCAGACAAATATCATGCCATCTGGTACCGGCTCTGTACCAAGGTCTATGGCCTGGACCATGGCAGGCGATAATACAGGCACTTCTGGCAGAATGCCAATTTAATTGCCATAAAATGCCAAAAAAATATAACTTGATCCTTTAGAAGCGTTAGTTATGGTTACTTGGGCTGTATTTGATGTCCCGGACAAATATCATGCTATCCGATACCGGATCCGTACCAAGGAGTCCGACCTGGACCATGGCAGGCGATATTACAGGCACGACAGGCGGAATTCCAGTTTAATTTCCAAAAATGTAACTTGATCATTTTGAAGCGTTATTTATGGTTCCTTGGGTCGTATATGATGTCCCAGAAAAATATCATACAATCCGGTAACGGCTCCATACCAAGGCGTCCGGCCTGGACCATGGCAGGTGATAATATAGGCACGACTAGCGAAATTCCATTTTAATTGCCATAAAATGCCAAAAAATGTAACGTTTTCATTTCAAAGGTTTGGTTATAATTTCGTGGGTAGTATTTGATGTCCCGGACAAATATCATGCGATCTGGTACCGGCTCCGTACCAAGGCGTCCGGCCTGGACCGCGGCAGGCGATAATACAGGCACTTCTGGCAGAATGCCAATTTAATTGCCATAAAATTCCAAAATATGTAACTTGATTAATTTAGAAGCGTTAGTTATGGTTACTTGGGCCGTATTTGATGTCCCGCACAAATATCATGCTATTTGATACCGGCTCCGTACCAAGGCGTCCGACCTGGACCATGGCAGGCGATAATACGGGCACGACTGGCAAAATTCTAGTTTAATTGCCATAAAATGCCAAAAAATGTAACTTGATAATTTCGAAGCGTTGGTTATGGTTCCTTGGGTCATATTTGATGTCCCGTACAAATATCATGCGATCCGATACAAGCTCCATACCAAGGCGTCCGGCCTGGACCATGGCTGGCGATAATACAGGCACAACTGGCGGAATTCCAATTTAATTGCCATAAACTGCCAAAAAATGTAACTTGATCATTTCGAAGCATTGGCTATGGTTCCTTGGGTCGTATTTGATGTCCCGCAAAAATATCATGGGGAAATGGTACCGGCTCCATACCAAGGCGTCCGGCCTAGACTATGGCAGACGATAATACAGACACGACTTGCGGAATTCCAGTTTAATTGACATAAAATGCCAAAAAATGTAACTTGATCATTTCGAAGCGTTGGTTATGGTTCCTTGGGTCGTATTTGATGTCCCAGAAAAATGTCATGCAATCCAGTACCGGTTCCGTACCAAGGCCTATGGCCTGGACCATGGCAGGCGATAATACAGGCACTTCTGGCAGAATGCCAGTTTAATTGCCATAAAATGCCAAAAAATGTAACTTGATCATTTCGAAGCGTTGCTTATGGTTCCTTGGGTCGTATTTGATGTCCCGCAAAAATATCATGGGGAAATGGTAACGGCTCCATACCAAGGCGTCTGGCCTGGACCATGGCAGGCGATAATACAGGCACTTCTGGCAGAATGCCAGTTTAATTGCCACAAGATACCAAAACATGTAACTTGATCATTTAGAAGCGTTAGTTATGGTTACTTGGTCCGTATTTGATGTCCCATATAAATATCATGCTATCCGATACCGTCCCCATACCAAGGCGTCTGGCCTGGACCATGGCAGGCGATAATACAGGCACGACTGACGGAATTCTAGTTTAATAACCAAAAAATGTAATGTGATTATTTTGAAGCATTGTTTATGGTTCCTTGGGTCGTATATGATGTCCCAGAAAAATATCATATGATCCAGTAACGGATCCGTACTAAGGCGTCCGGCCTGGACCATGGAAGGCGATAATACACGCACGATTGGCGGAATTCCAGTTTAATTGCCATAAAATGCCAAAAAATGTAACTTGATAATTTCGAAGCGTTGGTTATGGTTCCTTGGGTCGTATTTGATGTCCCAGAAAAATATCATGCGATCCAGTACCGGTTCCGTACCAAGCCCTATGGCCTGGACCATGGCAGGCGATAATACAGGCACTTCTGGCAGAATGCCAGTTTAATTGCCATAAGATACCAAAAAATGTAACTTGATCATTTAGAAGCGTTAGTTATGGTTAATTGGGCCGTATTTGATGTCCCGTACAAATTCATGCTATCCGATACCGGCTCCATACCAAGGCGTCTGGCCTGGACCATGGCAGGCAATAATACAGGCACGACTGGCGGAATTCTAGTTTAATTACCAAAAAATGTAATGTGATTATTTCGAAGCATTGTTTATGGTTCCTTGGGTCGTATATGATGTCCCAGAAAAATATCATACGATCCGGTAACGGCTCCGTACCAAGGCGTCCGGCCTGGACCATGGCAGGCGATAATACACGCACGATTGGCGGAATTCCAATTTAATTGCCATAAAATGCCAAAAAATGTAACTTGATCATTTAGAAGCGTTAGTTATGGTTACTTGGGCCGTATTTGATGTCCCGAACAAATCTCATGCTATCCAATACCGTCTCCGTACCAAGGCGTTCGACCTGGACCATGGCAGGCGATATTACAGGAACGAGTGGCAGAATTCTAGTTTAATTTCCAAAAAATGTAACATGATCATTTCGAAGCGTTTTTTATGGTTCCTTGGGTCGTATATGATTTCCCAGAAAAATATCATACGATCCGGTAACGACTCCGTACCAAGGTGTCTGGCCTAGACCATGGCAAGTGATAATATAGGCACGACTAGCGAAATTCCATTTTAATTGCCATAAAATGCAAAAAAATGTAACGTTATCATTTCAAAGGTTTGGTTATAATTTCGTGTGTAGTATTTGATGTCCGGACAAATATCATGCGATCTGGTACCGGCTCCGTAGCAAGGCGTCCGGCCTGGACCGTGGCAGGCGATAATACAAGCACTTCTGGCAGAATACCAGTTTAATTGCCATAAAATTCCAAAAAATTGTAACTTGATTCATTTAGAAGCGTTAGTTATGGTTACTTGGGCCGTATTTGATGTCCCGGACAAATATCATGCTATCCGATACCGGCTCCGTACCAAGGCGTCCGTCCTGGACCATGGCAGGCGATAATACAGGCACGACTGGCGGAATTCCAGTTTAATTGCCATAAAATGCCAAAAAATGTAACTTGATAATTTCGAAGCGTTGGTTATGGTTCCTTGGGTCGTATTTGATGTCACGTACAAATATCATGCGATCCGGTACCAGCTCCGTACCAAGGCGTCCGATCTGGACCATGGCAGGCGATAATACAGGCACAACTGGTGGAATTCCAATTTAATTGCCATAAACTGCCAAAAAATGTAACTTTATCATTTCGAAGCATTGGCTATGGTTCCTTGGGTCGTATTTGATGTCCCAGAAAACTATCATGGGGATGTGGTACCGGCTCCATACCAAGGCGTCCGGCCTAGACTATGGCAGACGATAATACAGACACGACTTGCAGAATTCCATATTAATTGACATAAAATGCCAAAAAATGTAACTTGATCATTTCGAAGCATTGGTTATGGTTCCTTGGGTCGTATTTGATGTCCCAGAAAAATATCATGCGATCCAGTACCGATTCCGTACCAAGGCCTATGGCCTGGACCATGGCAGGCGATAATATAGGCACTTCTGGCAGAATGCCAGTTTAATTGCCACAAGATACCAAAAAATGTAACTTGATCATTTAGAAGCGTTAGTTATGGTTACTTGGGCCGTATTTGATGTCCCGTACAAATATCATGCTATCCGATACCGGCTCCGTACCAAGGCGTCTGGCCTGGACCATGGCAGGCGATAATACAGGCACGACTGGCGGAATTCCAGTTTAATTACCAAAAAATGTAACTTGATCATTTCGAAGCGTTGTTTATGGTTCCTTGGGTCGTATATGATGTCCCAGAAAAATATCATACTATCCGGTAACGGCTCCGTACCAAGGCGTCCGGCCTGGACCATGGCAGGCGATAATACACGCACGATTGGCGGAATTCCAGTTTAATTGCCATAAAATGCCAAAAAATGTAACTTGATCATTTAGAAGCGTTAGTTATGGTTACTTGGGCCGTATTTGATTTCCCGAACAAATCTCATGCTATCCGATACCGTCTCCGTACCAAGGCGTCCGACCTGGACCATGGCAGGCGATATTACAGGCACGACTGGCAGAATTCAAGTTTAATTTCCAATAAGTGTAACTTGATCATTTCGAAGCGTTTTTTATTGTTCCTTGGGTCTTATATGATGTCCCAGAAAAATATCATACGATCTGGTAACGACTCCGTACCAAGGCGTCTGGCCTGGACCATGACAAGTGATAATATAGGCACGACTAGCGAAATTCCATTTTAATTGCCATAAAATGCCAAAAAATGTAACTTGATCATTTCAAAGGTTTGGTTATGGTTTCGTGGGTAGTATTTGATGTCCCGGAAAAATATCATTCGATCCGGTACTGGCTCCGTACCAAGGCGTCCGGCCTGGACCGTGGCAGGCGATAATACAGGCACGACTTGCGGAATTCCAGTTTAATTGCCATAAAATGCCAAAAAATGTAACTTGATCATTTCAAAGGTTTGGTTATGGTTTCGTGGGTAGTATTTGATGTCCCGGAAAAATATCATTCGATCCGGTACTGGCTCCGTACCAAGGCGTCCGGCCTGGACCGTGGCAGGCGATAATACAGGCACTTCTGGTAGAATGCCAGTGTAATTGCCATAAAATTCCAAAAAATATAACTTGATCATTTAGAAGCGTTAGTTATGGTTAATTTGGCCGTATTTGATGTCCCAGACAAATATCATGGTATTTGGTAGGCGATAATACAGGCACGACTTGCGGAATTCCAGTTTAATTGCCATAAAATGCCAAAAATGTAACTTGATAATTTCGAACCGTTGGTTATGGTTCCTTGGGTATTATTTGATGTCCCGTACAAATATCATGCGAGCCGGTACCAGCTCCGTACCAAGTCGTCCGGCCTGGACCATGGCATGCGATAATACAGGCACAACTGGCGGAATTCCAATTTAATTGCCATAAACTACCAAACAATGTTACTTGATCATTTCGAAGCGTTGGCTATGGTTCCTTGAGTCGTATTTGATGTCCCGAAAAAATATCATGGGATCTGGTAACGGCTCCATACCAAGGCGTCCGGCCTAGACTATGGTAGAGGATAATACAGGCACGACTTGCGGAATTCTAGTTTAATTTACATAAAATGCCAAAAAATGTAACTTGATCATTTCGAAGCGTTGGTTATGGTTCCTTGGGTTGTATTTGATGTCCCAAAAAAATACCATGCAATCCGGTAACGGTTCCATACCAAGGCCTATGGCCTGGACCATGGCAGGCGATAATACAGGCACTTCTGGTAGAATGCCACTTTAATTGCCATAAGATGCCAAAAAATGTAACTTGATCATTTAGAAGCGTTAGTTATGGTTACTTGGGCCGTATTTGATGTCCCGTACAAATATCATGCAATCCGGTACCGGCTCCGTACCAAGGCGTCTGGCCTGGACCATGGCAGGCGATAATATAGGCATGACTGGCGGAATTCCAGTTTAATTACCAAAAAATGTAACTTGATCATTTCGAAGCGCTGTTTATGGTTCCTTGGGTCTTATATGATGTCCCAGAAAAATATCATACGATCCGGTAACGGTTCCGTACCAAGGCGTCCGGCCTGCTCCATGGCAGGCAATAATACATGCACGATTGGCGGAATTCCAGTTTAATTGAAATAAAATGCCAAAATATGTAACTTGATCATTTAGAAGTGTTGGTTATGGTTCTTTGGGTCGTATTAGATGTCCTAGACAAATATCATACGATCCGGTACCGGCTACGTGCCAAGGCGTGCGGCCTGGTCCATGGCGGGCGATAATACATGCACGACTTGCGGAATTCCAGTTTAATTGATATAAAATGCCAAAAAATGTAACTTGATCATTTCGAAGCGTTGGTTATGGTTCCTAGGGTCGTATTTGATGTCCCTAAAAAATATCATGCGATCCGGTACCGGCTCCATACCAAGTCATCCGGCCTGGACAATGGCAGGCGATAATACAGGCACGACTTGCGGAATTTTAGTTTAATTGCCATAAAATGCCAAAAATTATAACTTGATCATTTCGAAGCGTTGGTTATGGTTACTTGGGTCGTATTTGATGTCCCGAACAAATTTCATGCGATCCGGTACTGGCTTTGTACCAAGGCATCCGGCCTGGACTATGGCAGATGATAATACATGCACGACTTGTGGAATTCCAGTTTAATTGACATAAAATTCCAAAAAATGTAACTTGATCATTTTGAAGCATTGGTTATGGTTCCTAGGGTCGTATTTGATGTCCCAAAAGAATATCATGTGATCCGGTACTGGCTTCATACCAAGGCCTCCGGCCTGGACCATGGCAGGCGATAATACGGGCACGACTTGCAAAATTCCAGTTTAATTGCCATAAAATGCCAAAAATGTAACTTGATCATTTCGAAGCGTTGGTTATGGTTCATTCAGTCGTATTTGATGACCCGAAAAAATATCATGCGATCCGGTACCGGGTCCGTACCAAGGCCTTTGGCCTGGACCATGGCAGGCTATAATACCGGAACGACTGGCGGAATTCAAATTTAATTGACATAAAATGCCAAAAAATGTAACTTGATCATTTCGAAGCGTTGGTTATGGTTCCTTGGGTTGTATTTAATGTCCTGAACAAATATCTTGCAATCCGGTACCGGCTCCGTACCAAGGGGTCCAGCCTGGACCATGGCCGGCGATAATACAAAGAACGAGCGGAATTCCAGTTTAATTGCCATAAAATGCCAAAAAATGTAACTTGATCATTTCGAAGTGTTGGTTATGGTTCCTTGGGTCGTATTTGGTGTTCCAGACAAATATCATGCTATCCAATACTGGCTCCATAGCAAGGCGTCCGGCCTGGACCATAGCAGGCGATAATACATGCACGACTTGCGGAATTCCAGTCTAAATGCCATAAAATGCCAAAAAATGTAACTTTATCATTTCGAAGTGTTCGTTATGGTTCCTTGGGTCGTATTTTATGTCCTGAAAAAATATCATGCGATCCGGTACCGGCTCCATACCAAGGCCTCCGGCCTGGACCATGGCAGGCGATAATACGGGCACGACTACCAGAATTCCAAATTAATTGCCATAAAATGCCAAAAATGTAGCTTGATCACTTCGAAGCGTTGGTTATGGTTCCTTGGGTTGTATTTGATGTCCCGAAAAAATATCATGCGATCCGGTACCGGATTTTGTACCAAGGCGTCCGGCCTGGACTATGGCAGGCGATAATACATGCACGACTTGCGGAATTCCAGTTTAATTGACATAAAATGCAAAAAAATGTAACTTGATCATTTCGAAGCGTTGGTTATGGTTCCTTGGGTCGTATTTGATGTCCCGGACAAATATCATGCGATCCTTTACCGGCTCCGTACCAAGGCCTCCAGCCTGGACCATGGGAGGCGATAATACAGGCACGACTAGCGAAATTCTAGTTTAATTTCCATAAAATGCATAAAATATAACTTGATCATTTCGAAGCGGTGGTTATGGTTCCTTGGGTTGTATTTGGTATCCCGAAAAAATATCATGTGATCCGGTACCGGCTCCGTACCAAGGCCTTTGGCCCGGACCATGGCAGGCAATAATGCAGGCACGACTGGCGGAATTTGAATAAAATTGCCATAAAATTCCAAAAAGTGTAACTTGATAATTTCGAAGCATTGGTTATGGTTCCTTGGGACGTATTTGATGTCCCAAACAAATATAATGTTATCCGATATCGACTCCATTCCAAGGCGTCCGACTTGGACCATGGCAGGCGATAAAACAGGCACGACTAGCGAAATTCCAGTTTAATTTCCATAAAATGCCAAAAATATAACTTGATCATTTCGAAGCGGTGGTTATGGTTCCTTGGTTCGTATTTGATATCCCGAAAAAATATCATGTGATCCGGTACCGGCTCCGTACCAAGTCCTCTGGCCCGGACCATGGCAGGCAATAATGCAGGCACGACTGGCGGAATTCCAATAAAATTGCCATAAAATTCCAATAAGTGTAACTTGATCATTTCGAAGCATTGGTTATGGTTCCTTGGGACGTATTTGATGTCCCGGACAAATATAATGTTATCCGATACCGACTCCATTCCAAGGCGTCCGACCTGGACCATGGCAGGCGATAATACAGGTACGACTTGCGGAATACCAGTTTAATTGCCATAAAATGCCAAAAAATGTAACTTGATCATTTCGAAGCGTTTGTTATGGTTCCTTGGGTCATATTTAATATCCCGGAAAAATATCACGCGATCCGGTACCGACTCCGTACCGAGGCCTCCGGCCTGGACCATGGAAGGCGATAGTACGGGCACGATTGACAGAATTCCAGTTTAATTGCCATAAAATGCCAAAAAATGTAACTTGATCATTTCGAATCATTGGTTATGGTTCCTTGGGACGTATTTGATTTCCAGGACAAATATCATGTAATCCGGTACCAACTCCGTACCAAGGAGTCTGTCCTGGACCATGGTAGGCGATAATACATGCACCACTGGCGGAATTCAAATTTAATTGCCATAAAATGCCAAAAAATGTAACTTGATCATTTCGAAGCATTGGTTATGGTTCCTTGGGTCGTATTTAATGTCTCGGACAAATATCATGCGATCCGGTACCGGCTCCGTACCAAGGCGTCTGGCTTGGACCATGGCAGGTGATAATACAGGCACAACTGGCGGAATGCCAGTTTAATTGCAATAAAATGCCAAAAATGTAACTTGATCATTTGGAAGCGTTGCTTATGGTTCCTTGGGTCATATTTAATGTCTCGGACAAATATCATGCAACCCGGTACCGGCTCCGTGCCAAGGCGTCCGGCCTGGACCATGGCAGGAGATAATAAAGGCACGACTAACGGAATTCTAATTTAATTACCATAAAATGCTAAAAATGTAACTTGATCATTTTGAAGTGGTTGTTATGTTTCCTTGGGTCGTATTTGATGTCCTAGACAAATATAATGATATTCGGTACCGTCTCCGTACCAAGGCGTCCGGCCTGGACCATGGCTGGCGATAATACATGCACGACTAACGGAATTCCAGTTTAATTGCCATAAAATGCCAAACAAATGTAATTTAGTCATTTCGAAGCGTTGGTTATGGTTCCGTGGGTCGTATTTGATGTCCTGGAGAAATATCATGCGATCCAGTACCGGCTCTGTACCAAGGCGTCTGGCTTGGACCATGGCAGGCGATAATAGAGGCACGACTGGCGTAATTCTAGTTTAATTGCCATAAAATGCCAAAAATGTAACTTGATCATTTCGAAGCGTTACTGATGGTTCATTGGGTCATATTTAATATCCAGGACAAATATCATGCGACCGGTATTGGCTCCGTACCTAGCCGTTCGGCTTGGACCATGGCAGGCGATAATACAGGCATGACTGACGCAATTCCACTTTAATTGCCATAAAATGCCAAAAATGTAACTTGATCATTTTAAAGCGTTGGTTGTGGTTCTGTTGGTCATATTTGATATGCCGGACAAATATCATGAGATCCGGTACCGGCTCCGTACCAAGGCGTCCGGGCAGGACCATGGCAGGCGATAATACAGGCACGACTGGCGGAATTCCAATTTAATTACCAAAAAATGTAACTTGCTCATTTCGAAGCGTTGGTTATGGTTCCTTGGGTCATATTTGATATCCTGTACAAATAGCATGTGATACGGTACTGGCTTCGTACCAAGGCGTCCGGCCTGGACCATGGCAGGCGATAATACATGCATGATTGACGAAATTCCAGTTTAATTTCCATAAAATGCCAAAAATGTAACTTGATCATTTCGAAGCATTGGTTATAGTTCCCTGGGTCGTATTTGATGTCCCGGAAAAAAATCATGAGATCCGGTACCGGCTCTGTACCAAGGCATCCGGCCTGGGCCATGGCAGGCGATAATAAAGGCACGACTGGCGGAATTCCAGTTTAATTGCCATAAAATGCCAAAAAATGTAACTTGATCTTTTCGAAGCGTTGGTTATGGTTCCTTGGGTCGTAATTGATGTCCCAGAAAAATATCACGATATCTGGTACCGGCTCCATACCAAGGCGTCCGGCCTGGACCATGGCAGGCGATAATAGCGGTTTGACTGGCGAAATTCCAGTTTAATTGCCATAAAATTCCAAATAATGTAACTTGATCATTTCGAAGCGTTGGTTATGAATCCTTGGGTTGTATTTTATGTCCCCGAAATATATCATGTGATTCGGTACCGGCTACGTACCAAGGCGTCCGTCCTAGACCATGGATGACGATAATACAGGCACGAGTTGCGGAATTCTAGTTTAATTCCCATAAAATGGCAAAAAATGTAACTTGATCATTTCGAAGCGTTGGTTATGGTTACTTGGGACGTATTTCATGCCCCGGACAAATATAATCCTATCCGATACCGGCTCCATACCAAGGCATCCGGCCTAAACCATGGCAGGCGATAATAGAGGCACGACTTGCGGAATTCCAGTTTAATTGCCATAAAATGCAAACAAATGTAACTTGATCATTTTGAAGTGTTTGTTATGGTTCCTCTGGTCGTATTTGATGTCCCGGACAAATATCATGCAATCCGGTACCGGCTTTGTACCAAGGCGTCCGGCTTGGACCATGGCAGGCGATAATACATGCACGAGTGGCGGAATTCCAGTTTAATTTCCATAAAATGCCAAAAAATGTAACTTGATCATTTCGAAGCATTGGTTATGGTTCCTTGGGTCGTATTTGATGTCCCAAACAAATATCATGTGATCTGGTACTGGCTTTGTACCAAGGCGTCCGGCCTGGACTATGGCAGGCAATAATACATGCACGACTTGAGGAATTCCAATTTAATTTACATAAAATGCAAAAAAATATAACTTGATCATTTCGAAGCATTGGTTATGTTTCCTTGGGTCGTATTTGATGTCCCGGAAAAATATCATGCGATCCGGTACCGGCTCCGTACCAAGGCCTCCGGCCTGGACCATGGGAGGATATAATACAGGCACGACTAGCGAAATTCCAGTTTAATTTCCATAAAATGCCAAAAATATAACTTGATCATTTCGACGCGGTGGTTATGGTTCCTTGGGTTGTATTTGATATCCCGAAAAAATATCATGTGATCCGGTACCAGATCCGTACCAAGGCCTCTGGCCCGGACCATGGCAGGCAATAATGCAGGCACGACTGGCGGAATTCCAATAAAATTGCCATAAAATTCCAAAAAGTGTAACTTGATCATTTCGAAGCATTGGTTATGGTTCCTTGGGACGTATATTATGTCCCAAACAAATATAATGTTATCCGATACCGACTCCATACCAAGGCGTCCGACCTGGACCATGGCAGGCGATAATACAGGTACGACTTGCGGAATTCCAGTTTAATTGCCATAAAATGCCAAAAAATGTAACTTGATCATTTCGAAGCGTTTGTTATGGTTCCTTGGGTCGTATTTAATATCCTAAAAAAATATGACACGATCCGGTACCGGCTCCGTACCGAGGTCTCCGGCCTGGACCATGGCGGGCGATAATACGGGCACGATTGACGGAATTCCAGTTTAATTGCCCTAAAATGCCAAAAAATGTAACTTGATCATTTCGAAGCGTTGGTTATAGTTCATTGGGACATATTTGATTTCCAGGACAAATATCATATGATCCAGTACCAACTCCATACCAAGGAGTCCGTCCTGGACCATGGCAGGCGATAATACAGGCACCACTGGCGGAATTCAAATTTAATTGCCATAAAATGCCAAAAAATGTAACTTGATCATTTCGAAGCATTGGTTTGGGTTCCTTGGGTCGTATTTAATGTCCCGGACAAATATCATGCGATCCGGTACCGGCTCCGTACAAAGGCGTCCGGCCTGGACCATGGCAGGCGATAATACAGGCACAATTGGCGGAATGCCAGTTTAATTGCCATAAAATGCCAAAAAATGTAACTTGATCATTTCGAAGCGTTGTTTATGGTTCCTTGGGTCATATTTAATGTCCCTGACAAATATCATGCAACCCGGTACCGGCTCCGTACCAAGGCGTCCGGCCTGGACCATGGCAGGTGATAATACAGGCACGACTATCGGAATTCCAATTTAATTGCCATAAAATGCTAAAAATGTAACTTGATCATTTCGAAGCGTTGGTTATGGTTCCGTGGGTCGTATTTGATGTCCTGGAGAAATATCATGCTATCCGGTACCGGCTCTGTACCAAGGCGTCTGGCTTGGACCATGGCTGGCGATAATAGAGGCACGACTGGCGTAATTCCAGTTTAATTGCCATAAAATGCCAAATATGTAACTTGATCATTACGAAGCGTTACTGATGGTTCATTGGGTGATATTTAATATCTAGGACAAATATCATGCGACCGGTACTGGCTCAGTACCTAGCCGTTCGGCTTGGACCACGGCAGGCGATAATACAGGCATGACTGACGCAATTCCACTTTAATTGCCATAAAATGCCAAAAAATGTAACTTGATCATTTCAAAGCGTTGGTTGTGGTTCTGTGGGTCGTAATGTATATGCCGGACAAATATCATGAGATCCGGTACCGGCTCCATACCAAGGCATCCGGGCAGGACCATGGCAGGCGATAATACAGGCACGACTGGCGGAATTCCAATTTAATTACCAAAAAATGTAACTTGCTCATTTCGAAGCGTTGGTTATGGTTACTTGGGTCATACTTGATATCCCGTACAAATAGCATGTGATCCGGTACTGGCTTCGTACCAAGGCGTCCGGCCTGGACCATGGCAGGCGATAATACATGCACGATTGACGTAATTCCAGTTTAATTGCCATAAAATGCCAAAAATGTAACTTGATCATTTCGAAGCGTTGGTTATAGTTCCCTGGGTCGTTTTTGATGTCCCGGAAAAAAATCATGAGATCCGGTACCGGCTCCGTACCAAGGCGTCCGGCCTGGACCATGGCAGGCGATAATAGCGGCACGACTGGCGAAATTCCAGTTTAATTGCCATTAAATTCCAAATAATGTAACTTGATCATTTCGAAGCGTTGGTTATGAATCCTTGGGTTGTATTTGATGTCCCCGAAATATATCATGTGATTAGGTACCGGCTACGTACCAAGGCGTCCTGCCTGGACCATGGATGACGATAATACAGGCATGAGTTGCGGAATTCTAGTTTAATTCCCATAAAATGCCAAAAATGTAACTTGATCATTTCGAAGCGTTGGTTATGGTTACTTGGGACGTATTTAATGCCCCTGACAAATATAATGCTATCCAATACCGTCTCCATACCAAGGCATCCGGCCTAAACCATGGCAGGCGATAATACAGGCACGACTTGCGGAATTCCAGTTTAATTACCATAAAATGCCAAAAAATGTAACTTGATCATTTCGAAGTGTTTGTTATGGTTCCTCTCGTCGTATTTGATGTCCCGGACAAATATCATGCAATCCGGTACCGGCTTTGTACCAAGGCGTCCGGCCTGGACTATGGCAGGCGATAATACATGCACAACTTGCGGAATTCCAGTTTAATTTACATAAAATGCACAAAAATGTAACTTGATCATTTCGAAGCATTGGTTATGGTTCCTTGGGTCGTATTTGATGTCCCGGACAAATATCATACGATCCGGTACCGGCTCCGTACCAAGGCCTCCGGCCTGGACCACGGGAGGCGATAATACAGGCACGACTAGCGAAATTCCAGTTTAATTTCCATAAAATGCCAGAAATATAACTTGATCATTTCGAAGCGGTGGTTATGGTTCCTTGGGTTGTATTTGATATCCCGAAAAAATATCATGTGATCCGGTACCGGCTCCGTACCAAGGCCTCTGGCCCGGACCATGGCAGGCAATAATGCAGGCACGACTGGCGGAATTTGAATAAAATTTCCATAAAATTCCAAAAAGTGTAACTTGATCATTTCGAAGCATTGGTTATGGTTCCTTGGGACGTATTTGATGTCCCNGAGGCCTCCGGCCTGGACCATGGCAGGCGATAATACGGGCACGATTGACGGAATTCCAGTTTAATTGCCATAAAATGTCAAAAAATGTAACTTGATCATTTCGAAGCGTTGGTTATAGTTCCTTGGGACGTATTTGATTTCCAGAAAAAATATCATATGATCCGGTACCAACTCCATACCAAGGAGTCCGTCCTGGACCTTGGCAGGCGATAATACAGGCACCACTGGCGAAATTCAAATTTAATTGCCATAAAATGCCAAAAAATGTAACTTGATCATTTCGAAGCATTGGTTATGGTTCCTTGGGTCGTATTTATTTCCCCGGACAAATATCATGAGATCCGGTACCGGCTCCGTACAAAGGCATCCGGCATGGACCATGGCAGGCGATAATACAGGCACAATTGGCGGAATGCCTGTTTAATTGCCATAAAATGCCAAAAAATGTAACTTGATCATTTCGAAGCGTTGTTTATGGTTCCTTGGGTCATATTCGATGTCCTGGAGAAATATCATGCGATCCGGTACCGGCTCTGTACCAAGGCGTCTGGCTTGGACCATGGTAGGCGATAATAGAGGCACGACTGGTGTAATTCCAGTTTAATTGCCATAAAATGCCAAAAATGTAACTTGATCATTTCGAAGCGTTAGTGATGGTTCATTGGGTCATATTTAATATCCAAGACAAATATCATGCGACCAGTACTGGCTCCGTACCTAGCCGTTCGTCCTGGACCACGACAGGCGATAATACAGGCATGACTGACGCAATTCCACTTTAATTGCCATAAAATGCCAAAATAGTAACTTGATCATTTCAAAGCGTTGGTTATGGTTCTTTGGGTCGTATTTGATATTCCGGAAAAATATCATGAGATCCGGTACCGGCTCCGTACCAAGGCGTTCGGGCTGGACCATGGCAGGCGATAATACAGACACGACTGGCGGAATTCCAATTTAATTACCAAAAAATGTAACTTCCTCATTTCAAAGCATTGGTTATGGTTCCTTGGGTAATATTTCATATCCCGTACAAATATCATGTGATCCGGTACTTGCTCCGTACCATGGCGTCCGGCCTGGACCATGGTAGGCGATAATACATGCACGATTGACGGAATTCCATTTTAATTGCCATAAAATGCCAAAAATGTAACTTGATCATTTCGAAGCGTTGGTTACAGTTCCCTGGGTCGTATTTGATGTCCCAAAAAAAAAATCATGAGATCCGGTACCGGCTCCGTACCAAGGCATCTGGCCTGGGCCATGGCAGGCGATAATAAAGGCACGACTTGCGGAATTCCAGTTTAATTGCCATAAAATGCCAAAAATGTAACTTGATCATTTCAAAGCGTTGGTTACAGTTCCCTGGGTCGTATTTGATGTCCCAAAAAAAAAATCATGAGATCCGGTACCGGCTCCGTACCAAGGCATCTGGCCTGGGCCATGGCAGGCGATAATAAAGGCACGACTTGCGGAATTCCAGTTTAATTGCCATAAAATGCCAAAAATGTAACTTGATCTTTTCGAAGCGTTGGTTATGGTTCCTTGGGTCGTATATGATGTCCCAGAAAAATATCATGATATACGGTACCGGCCCCGTACCAAGGCGTCCGGCCTGGACCATGGCAGGCAATAATACAGGCACGACTGGCGGAATTCCAATTTAATTGCCATAAAATTCCAAATAATGTAACTTGATCATTTCGAAGCGTTGGTTATGAATCCTTGGGTTGTATTTTATGTCCCGGAAATATATCATGTGATTCGGTACTGGCTACGTACCAAGGCGTCCGGCTTGGACCATGGAAGGCGATAATGTAGGCACGACTTGGCGGAATTCTAGTTTAATTGCCAAAAAATTCCCAAAAAATGTAACTTGATAATTTCGAAATGTTGGTTATTGTTCCTTGGGTCGTATTTGATGTCCCGGAGAAATATCATGTGATCCGGTACCGGATCCTACCAAGGTGTCCGGCCTTGACTATGGCAGGCAATAATACAGGCACGACTGGCGGAATTGCAGTTAGATTGCCATAAAATTCCAAAAAATGTAACTTGATAATTTCGAAGCGTTGGTTATGAATCCTTGGGTTGTATTTGATGTCCCAGATAAATATCATGCGATTCGATACCGGCTACGTACAAAGGCGTCCGGCCCGGACCATGGAAGGCGATAATGCAGGCACGACTTTGCGGAATTCTAGTTTAATTGCCATAAAATGCCAAAAAGTGTAATTTGATCCTTTTGAAGTGTTGGTTATGGTTTCTTGGGTATTTGATATCCCGGATAAATGTCATGCGATCCGGTACCAACTCTGTATCAAGGCGTCCGGCCTGGACAATGGCAGGCGATAATACATCCACGTCTGACGGAATTCCAATTTAATTGCCATAATGCCAAAAAATGTTACTTGATCATTTCGAAGTGTTGTTTATGGTTCCTTGGGTCATATTTAATTTCTCGGACAAATATCATGTGTCCCGGTACCGGCTTCATACCAAGGTGTCCGGCCTTGACCATGGCAGGCGATAATACATGCACGACTGGCGGAATTCCAGTTTAACTGGCATAAAATGCCAAAAAATGTAACTTAATCATTTTGAGGCGTTGGTTATGGTTCCTTGGGTCTTATTTGATGTCTCGGACAAATATCATACGATCCGGTACTGGCTCCGTACCAAGGAGTCCGACCTGGACCATGGCAGGCGCTAATAAAGGCACGACTGGCAGAATTCCAGTTTAATTGCCATAAAATGCCAAAAAATGTAACTTGATCATTTATAAGCATTGGTTATGGTTTCTTGGGTCATATTTAATGTCCCTGACAGATATCATACGACCCGGTACTGGTTCCGTACCAAGGCGTCCGGCCTGGACCATGGTAGGTGATAATACAGGCACGACTGGCGGAATTCCAGTTTAATTACCATAAAATGCCAAAAAATGTAACTTGATCATTTCGAAGCGTTGGTTATGGTTCCTTGGGTTGTATTTGATATCCCAAAAAAATATCATGTGATCCGGTATCGGCTCCATACCAAGGCGTCCGGCCTGGACCATGGTAGGCGATAATACAGGCACGACTGTCGAAATTACTGTTTAATTGCTATAAAATTCCAAAAAATGTAACTTGGTCATTCAAAGCGTTAGTTATGGTTCCTTGGGTCATATTTGATATCTCGGACAAATATCATGTGATCCGGTACCGGCTCCGTACCAAGGCGTCCGACCTGGACCATGACAGGCGATAATACATGTACGACTGATGGAATTCAAGTTTAATTGTCATAAAATGCAAAAAAATGAAACTTGATCATTTCGAAGCGTTGGTTATGGTTCCTTGTGTCGTATTTGATGTCCCGGAGAAATATCATGCCATAATCCACGCTGGTCCACGCCCCGAGTCGATCGGTGGACCGACTCAACACCATTCCACATCCGACCGGGGCACGTCGCCAGCCCTTATCCGGTTCCCTCCCGACAATTTCAAGCACTCTTTCACTCTCTTTTCAAAGACATTTTCATCTTTCCCTCGCGGTACTTGTTCGCTATCGGTCTCTCGCCCGTATTTAGCCTTGGACGGAATTTCTAGTTTAATTGCCATAAAATGCCAAAAAATGTAACTTGATCATTTCAAGGCGTTGGTTATGGTTCCTTGTGTAGTACTTGATGTCTCGGACAAAGATCATGAGATTTGGTACTGGCTCTGTACCAAGGAGTCCAACCTGCACCATGGCAGGCGATAATACAGGCATGATTGGCGTAATTCAAGTTTAATTGCCAAAAAATGCCAAAAAATGTAACTTGATCATTTCGAAGCGTTGGTTATGGTTCCTTGGGTCATATTTGATGTCGCGGAAAAATATTATTCGATTCGTACCGGCTACGTACCACGTCGTCCGGCCTGGACCATGGCAGGCGATACTACTGGCACGACTGACGGAATTCCAGTTTAATTGCCATAAAAAGACAAAAAATGAAACTTGACCATTTCGAAGAGTTTGTTATGGTTCCTTGGGTTTTATTTGATTTCCCAGAAAAATATCATGCGATCCGGTATCGGCTCCATACCAAGGCGTCCGGCCTGGACCATGGATGGCGATAATACAAGCACGACTAGCGGAATTATAGTTTGATGACCTGGATAAATATCATGCTATCCCGTACCGATTCCGTGCCAAGGCGTCCGGTCTGGACCATGGTAGGCGATAATGCAGGCACGACTTGCGAAATTCCAGTTTAATTGCCATAAAATGCCAAAAAATGTAACTTGATCATTTCGAAGCATTGGTTATGGTTACTTGGGCCGTATTTGATGTACCTGACAAATATCATGCTATCCGGTATCGACTCTGTACCAAGGCGTTCGGCCTAGACCTTGGCAGGCGATAATACAGGCACGACTAGCAAAATTCCAGTTTAATTGCCATAAAATGCCAAAACATGTAACTTGATCGTTTCGAAGCATTGGTTATGGTTCCTTGGGTCGTATTTGATGTCCCAGTCAAATATCATGCGATCCAAAACCGGCTCCGTACCAAGGCGTCCGGCCTGGACCATGGGAGGTGATAAATACAGGCACGACTAGCGGAATTCCAGTTTAATTGCTATAAAATGCCAAAAAATGTAACTTGATAATTTCGAAGAGTTGGTTATGGTTACTTGTGTTGTATTTGATGACCCATACAAATATCATATGATCCGGTATCGGCTCCGTACCAAGGCGTCCGGCCTGGACCATGGCAGGCGAAAATACAGGCGCGAGTGGCAGAATTCCAATTTAATTGCCATAAAATTCCAAAAAATGTACCTTGATCATTTTGAAGTATTGGTTATGGTTCTTTGGGTGGTATTTGATGTCCCAGACAAATATCATGCGATCCAGTACCAGCTCCGTACCAAGGCGTCCGGCCTGGACCATGGCAGGCGATATTACAGGCAGGACTAGCGGAATTCCAGTTTAATTGCCATAAAATGCCAAAAAATGTAACTTGATCATTTCGAAGAGTTGGTTATGGTTACTAGGGTCGTATTTGATGTTCCGGATAAATATCATGCGATCCGGTACCAGCTCCGTACCAAGGCGTCCGGCCTAGACCATGGCAGGCGATATTACAGGCACAACTAACGGAATTCCAGTTTAATTGCCATAAAATGCCAAACAAAAGTAACTTGATCATCTCGAATAGTTGGTTATGGTTACTTGGGTATTATTGATGTCCCGGACAAATATCATGCAATCCGGTATCGGCTCCATACCAAGGTGTTCGTCCTGGTGATGCGTGGCTAGAATTCATGATTTTAAGCATTATATACCTTGCATTTTATGTGCTTTAATGATAAAAATACACGTCATGTGTGCCTAATGGAGTTTATTTAATGTGCAGGTGAGTTGGAAATGGAAGCCGAGCTAAATGAGAGCATAAACGTCGGAAAATACGTGCAAGAGTCGAAAAGGAGCGATCCGGGACAAGCGTGGCGTTAGCCAGGCGTTAGACCCCAATTGCCAGGGGGTGCCTGGCGTTAGCCAGGCGTTAGACCCCAAACGCCAGGGGGTGCCTGGCGTTAGCCAGGCGTTATACCCAAAACGCCAGGGGTTGCCTGGCGTTATACCCAGAACGCCAGAGGGTGCCTGGCGTTAGCCAGGCGTTAGACCCCTAACGCCAGGGTGCCTATTTCGGTAAAGTCCGAGTTTTAAAGGTTTTTAAGTGTTTCCAAGCCAGGATAGGAGTCTCTTACACGGTTAGGGTTTATCCCAACCGTATAAATAGACCCAAGAACAAATCATGAAGGGGGGAGACGAATTTGGGAGCAAAATACACACACAAAATCATTGAAGGAGCAAG
>MDKI01091524.1:0-12579 GCA_005239505.1 Nicotiana paniculata
TAATCTTTAGTATTAGTAATTTAACAAACATCAGGTGACAACTGAGTACTAATTTAAACAGCCCGTTTGATACGTCAATTCCCTGTGGGATCGACTCTGGGCATAATACCCAGGATTATATTTGCAACGCCCGCTTAGTCTTCTACAAGACATAGTTGAGCGTGATCACTAACCTCTGTCTTCCATTTTCATAAGGCTAACATCTTCCTTCCCTTTGCATAAGGATAATCACTGCCTTTATTTGCATGGGACTAAGCCCTGTCCCGCGTCTTGCATGAGACTAAGATCTGTCTCTACTTTGCATGAGATTAAGCTCTACCTCCATATTCGCATAAGGCTAATCTCTTCCTTCATTTGCATGGGACTAAGCCATGTCCCGCATCTTGCATGAGGTTAAGCTCTACCTCCGCATCCTGCATGAGGCTAAGCTCTGCCTCCAATTTACATTCTTTCGCCGAGACTAAGCGCTGTCTCTTCGACATTATCTACTTTGCTCTTCTTTCGGGCTAAGCTCTGGCCTCCACTTCACAAGACTAAGCCTTGTCTTGTTGACATCATATTATTGCATCTCCTGGGCTGAAATATCGCCAACCTATCCAAAGGCATCATAGTATAAATGCATCATCCTCATAGCCGGAAGACACCATGTCATGGCCTGAGGATCTCTCAAACTTGCATATCATTATTCAAAGGCGTCATGGTTCGGAGGCACCATCTTCATGGCCCGAGAACATCATTTCATGGCTTGAGAATCTCTCACCGAACAATTCATGGCCCAAGACGTCATGGTCTAAGGACGTCATCCTCAACCGTCCGAAGATAGCTTTCATGGTCCGAAGGGAACCTGCATCATGTTTAAATTTCCGCACCCATATATGTTTGTAGTATCTTTACTTGCAGGTGGCGTGATAATCAACCGCAATTGGGTAAAGAGGGGAATTTTTTGATACCCAATTTTTATCAAAATAATTTTTTTAATTGCATATATGTCTTCAAAATCACGCATTAGCACCAATTGGTATTTTTCCACAATTTTTTACTTTTTTTATTAATTTGCTCAGTATTTTATTTTTAATAAAATATCATAGGATTGCATCACAAATGGTTTCAAACATTTCTTGATTTACTATTACCATTTATTAAGTACAAAATTATTTCATAAATAGCCAATTGACACCTTTTGGCTATAATTGTAATAACTTTGCAATTATAGCCCATGTATACATTTTTGCATCATTTCAATCAAAATTAGTCCATTGTATTTTTAAATACTAAATAATTGATTTTAAAACATTTCCATGCATAAAATCACTTTTGTAATTAGTTAATTATTTCACAAATTAATTTTTTATTCAATTACTTTGGGGTATTTAACAAACAACCTTTTTAATTTCAATTTTAGCCTAAATCTACCAGCCCAACACCTTAAAACCAGCCCAAAAGACCCAGGCCCAATACCCTATCTGCCCGACCCAAATTCCCTTGGCCAATCTTGGTCGTTGATCATTTTTTATCAACGCTCCAGGATCCCCTTGCCTTAATTAAACCATATACCCCCTCAAACCCTAATCATTTTCCACTTTTTCCCCCACCGTCACCCTCTCTCTTCTCTCTCAAACGCTCTCTACCTAAACCCTAATCTTCAAGCGTCGTCACCGGCTTATACCTCCATTCTATGGTGTTTCGTTGTCATCTCAGGCCTATACTGGCCTCCTACTTGTTGTGGTTCATCAGTTTCCTAGATCCTTGAGAAGATCTCAAGGGACCTAGGCGGTCTGGTTTGCACCTTTGATTTCTTTGCTTGTTTTAGGTTGTTGCTCGACCATGAGTAAGAAACCTCTTTTATTTTGCTATGAATCCATGGTTTTCTAAGCCTCTATTATCGTCTCCGTTATGCTTTCTAAAAACCTTAATTTATTATCTCCGATCTTCTCAGATCTGTATAGATCTGAGATAAATCGAGCAACTATCACATGTTTTCCCTGAAAGTTTTCTGGTTCCAACTGATTTCCCGTTTTTCCTAAACTAGGGTTTACTATAAGTCATTTTCACAAAGGGTTTTCTGATTTTTTAATGCTTAATCTCTTGTTCTTAAGTGTTCTTGACTGACTGATGCTAAGGTGGACTAAACCCTAGTCGATTTATGTGAAAACCCTAATTTTCTGATGTTTTGCTTCGATTCTGAGTTTTTTCATGTTACCCGTTGTATTGTTTCATTATGTGTTTTGACTTACACGGTCTTCCCTTAGTCTAATTCAGTGCCTTGTGATTTTTACCCTAGCTCATCCCTATTAGGGTTTCTTAGTCAATTTTCGGCTAATTTCTATGTGTTTATGAAGTTTATTTAGCCTATTGTTTTATTTGTGGAAGTTGATATTTTCCTCCCCATAAATTAGTATTACTTTGAAATTGTGATTGACTAATTCGCTCTGTGCATAATTCCTGATTATTTCCTTGTTTACGACTTTAATTAGTCATTCTTACCTTATTTGATTGCCTGTATATGTACTGATTCCTTTACATGATTCTTTCCTTAATTAGACCCCTAATTATTTTATTCTGTACTCCTTTATTTGGTCTGATTTGAACCTCTTGCCTTAATTAATCCATGTCCTTACTGTTGGGTAATTACTCTTAATTAAGGGAAGACTACACTGATTTGGCGTGTGATTGATTCAGTGATTTACTTAATTGCTGAGTGATTGATCTCCTTTACCTTATTCTGTTTTGCTCTTAACTACTATATATACTCTCCTATATTCTCACTTCTACACACGAACACGAGTTCAATGACACGAACACTAGTTCAAAGAAACTCTCTTACACTTAAAAGGCTCTCTTTGTTCTTCTTTGTTACTTGCAACTTTCACTGCTCTAGCCGGCTGTAAGACAAGGCTAGTTATTATACAACTTCTTCTCTGTACTCTGTGCTTTCCCTCCTTAACTGTTATGTCCTGATTCGATTTCAAAGTCCAAACTCTATGTGTTTTATTGATGCTTTAGTTCATTGATTTCCAGTCTTGTTCCTGCTTACTATCTTGTAACTAGCATGTCTAAATTACATTGCTTAATTACTGTTTCACCTAGCATATCTGAATTTGGTTCTGTTAAACCTGTGATTAGTATGTCTAATTCTGCCTACTACTTTATCCAACATGTTTCAATCTGCTTGTTAAGTATGTCAGCATGTTTGAATTAGGAATGCTTATGCTTGTTTGCCTAATCTGTTTACTTAGGTTCTTGTTTAATCTACTTTGCTAAGGTGTCTAGTATCCCAAAGTAACTCTGTCTCTATGCTTAACTGGTCCAATATGTTTTCCACATGGTTATTCTGTGATCTTTGCTCTATGTCTTTACCAACAACTGTATGACTAACTTCTTAATCCTATAAAACTCTTGAAAACTTCTGTGCATTCTGTTGTTTATGTGCTGCTACTATACATTCATATGTATTCTATGTGTCCCCAATTCCCATAACCCTTGTGTGAAATTCGTTGTTAACTGCTGTTGGACCTGCTTGTTCTGTAGCCAATTAGGTTGTTTGCTGATTTTCTATAAGTGTTCACATTGTTTTCAAACTACTCTTACTACTAAATCAGTTCTACTTTTTTTTAGAAAACCTCTTTCTTATAGAGTCCTTTCAATACTGTTTCTTGTCAAAACCTTTTCAAAACTATGTCAAGCACTCTCACTTTACTCCTAAGTCCCTAGGTGCTGCCCCTCCAGTGTGTGTACTGCCTTGAAATCCTCTTAAGATTCCTCCGAACTCTGGCACACTGGGGCTGGCCATTCCACACTGCACATATTTAGTCCTATTGGGGAAAATCTGGGTGTTAGCACTGCCCGGGATCCTTGAGGTCCTTAGGGAACTCTGACACACCTGGATACAAACTTGGTTATGAAATCCTTGGCATTTGAGACTACTGAAGGCCTGGTACTCCCAAGTTTGCTTTGGGCCTGCTTCAGGCTCCCTATAACTTAATTTATATTTTATTTATATAATTTATTCAATCATTGGTCTCTGATAATTATTTGTAAACAGATTTTGGGGTGACTAATGAAAGGGAGGGTAGTTGTATGATACTGTGGCTAAAGTCAGGTAGAAATCATGTGTATAGGCTTTACATTCTGCTAATCCGCTCCAGAGGCAAAAAAGGGGGGGGGGGGGGCGACAACCTTAAGATTTGACTTCAAATGACAACCCAGAAAATGTGATCTCGCAAGTGCAATTGCGATGAGAAAACAATGAAGAATAGACTCGTGCATGCGTATCTCGTTGCGGGCTCGAAGAAAATGGGGATTTGTTGATGGAACCATCACAGAACCGAAAGAAGGTTCTTCTGAGTTGAAGGACTGGTGGATGGTTCAGTTCATGCTAGTGTTATGGATCCGAAAAAACTATCGAACTAACTTTGCGTTCAACCATATCACATATGGAGAATGCAAAAGATCTCAGAACAGAAATTACGGAGCGATTCTCTATTGCTAATGGGCCTCAGATTGAACAGTTGAAATCTGATTTGGCAGAATGTTAGCAGCATTGTATGACCATAACAACATACTATGGAAGGATGAAGGCAATATAGGATGAACTAACATATTACGAGCAAATTCCTATGTGTACATATGAAGGATGCAAGTGTAACATAGGAGCAAAGTTAGAAAAGCGAATTGAGGAAGAAAAAGTGCATCAGTTCCTTATGGATTGGATGACATACTCTATGAGACTGTGAGGTCCAACCTGTTCGGTGCGTACCAATTGCCTACACTAAACAGAGTCTAGTCTATTTTAATCCATCATGAGAGGGTGAATACCATCTCTCCTGCAAAGGAAGAACGAGGCGAGGTCTTTGGACTTACGGTCCAGACAAATATCAGGACAAATGGACGTGGAGAGGTGAAGGAAAAATCAATGACTTTTACCCACTGTAACTGTCCCGAACACGAAGCAGAAAATTATTTTCAGCGTATCGGCTATTCGGACTGTGAGGTGATTGTTCTCGAGGAGAAGGACGAACTAGTGGCAAGGGTAAAAGGGGTTACAGCAGCAACAAAATGGGGTAGGCGCTGGACGTGGTCTCGAGACGGATCGAAGCGTGCTATGATAGAAATTTACCGTCTCTTCTACGGACTTTCTAGTGTGGCTCACATGTAAGGTAATAAATCATTTACTTTGTTTTCGAAAGGAAATAATATATCAGATAATATTTTTTAGTTATGCATATATGATAGTTTCTTTGATGGAAAGAAATTACCATATATTAGGAGTCCCTAGGATAATTATAATTTATGAAGAAGTCCCTAGGACTAAAGTATTTGCCTAAGAGTCCCTAACTACCTATAAATACGCATGTGACTCCATCAGTCTGACATCCTAAGGATAGACACACGCTAGAAGGCTCCTAGGTTTCTATCAAAGTTTTACGAAGACGATTTCATGCAACGCTTGAACAACTATGGCTGAAGGTATATTCCTGTTAATATTCTGTTGCGTAGGCTCTGTTTATGTGTTTAAATATCAACATGTGGTATCAGGGCCTACCTTTAGTCGTGTTACTCAGCATCGAGGTTGCATTTACAATGATGCAAAATTAACTTTGGACAAACTATGTGTTCTAAAGATATAAGAGCACCATCTGTTTTTCGTTTTTGGACAATGGAACTGATATTCTGTGAGTTAGAATTGGGGCATTTGTATCTATACCGAGTTTGGCCTGACTTGCAAAGGAAATCACGCAAACTTCAGTTCATAGTGCAAATTGCAAAGTTCAATAAAACAACAACATGTGTTGGCTGAAGTTTTTGTTTGTAATTGCTGAACTTAAGCATTCTAGTAGCTGAAGTTTTATTCTGTATTTGCTGCACTTCAGCATGTGTTGGCTGATGTTTTTGTTTGTAATTGCTGAACTTAAATTCTAGTAGCTGAAGTTTTGTTCTGTATTTGCTCAACTTCAACATGTGTTGGCTGAAGTTTTTGTTTGTAATTGCTGAACTTAAGCATTCTAATAGCTGAAGTTTTATTCTGTATTTTCTGAATTTCAGCATGTTTTAGCTGAAGCTTTGTTCTGTATTTGCTGAACTTCTGCACGTTTTAACTGAAGTTTTGTTCTATATTTGTTGAACTTCAACATGTTTTAGCTGAAGCTTTGTTATGTTTGTGATGAACTTCAGGGCTGAAGTTTGTTTTGTATTTGCTGAACTTCAGCATTCTAGGAGCTGAAATTTTTGTTTATATTTGCTGAACTTCAGCATTCTTAGAGCTGAAGTTCTAAAACAACAATGACAAGTTGTCATTAAGATCTAGTTGAACTACTATTTATTATATATTTTAGCCTTAGAATAATGGAATTATCAGAAAATTTGAAAAGCAATACTCCCTATAAAATAAGACCATTAGAATAAGTAACATCTTCACCTAATGCACAGGGAATTAAGTCGTGCTTTCATGTTTCAGTAGCAATTAAAATTAGAATTTACGAACTGGACAGTTCATAAGCTAATTCCTAGCTGTAAAGAGTTAAAATAACAAATATAAGTTGTTCTCTCTATCTTCAGCGTTCAGAAACAAAGGAGAAAGAGAAAGAGGCCCGAAGTTGTTTAAACAATGAGTACAAATTAAAACTTTAAAAAAAAAAAATATAAATTAAATAAGGACGACCAAATAAGACACCTCGCGTTTTACGTTCAAATTTATGCAAAGAGTCGGTAACTTTATTTTGCAATACCTGTTTTCTGATATAAGTGGATCTCTTGTGATTCTTTTAAGAATTTATCTACCGTGGGGATAATTGATGGGTTCTTAGGCTCTTAAATAGAGAAGTATATCACCGTAGGAGCTTTATTGGACTTGTTAGCTTGTCTCACTAATTTATAGGGAAAATTTCACATAGAAACAAGGAATTTTTATATTCCTATATACTATATTAAACTATATTATCCTCCCTACTTAAGTTTTATTATAATTACATTGTATATACTCAATTATCATTTATGTACATTTTAAGAGAATTAATGATAATAATTAGTGTCCTAAAATCATTGTAACGTATCTTCCACTCCCCCCACGCTTCTCTCTCCGCATCCCACCCCCCTCTCCCACATATCTTGCACAAGAGAGCAACAATTCTACCATTGACAACCATTAAAAAATTTGAAGCTTTGAATTCGAATTTGGATTTTCAAAAAACATTATTTGTTTGAATTGGGTGTTGTTGCAAGGAATTGAGAATTCTCTCTGTGTCTCTCTCTATCTCTCAATCCCTACTTTCAGTAATGTAAAGTAAATAAAAAGAGAGCAGCAATTCCACCATTGACAACCACTAAAAAACTTTGAAGCTTTGAATTCGAATTTGGCTTTTTAAAAACCATTATTTGTTTGGATTGAGTGTTGTTGCAAACAATTGGGAATATAGTTTGGAGTTTATATCTCAATTTTGAGGGTGTTTTAGTGAAGATTAGACTTGATTTTGGCTAAATTTTGGATTGAAACTCGTCGAAGAAGAAGACGAATACATGATATACATTATATTTACGAAATTGTAGTAAAATTGTATGATATTGTAGTTATATATAACTGAGTAGAAATAATGTATGAAAATTGTAGATAAGTTGTATAATATATAATTAGTTGTATGAAATTTATTTTTACTATGTATAAATCATATACAAAATATACAAAAGTCATATTGTATAAATTTTGCATAAAATTTGTATTTAAGTTGTATGTTATTGTAGTTGTATATAACTGGGTAGAAATAATGTATGAAAGTGTAGATAAATTATTGATAAGTTGTATAATATGTAATTAGTTGTATGAAATTTATTTTTACTAAATTGCTAACGAGACTGGTGTTCCATTTTACAAAATTTCTGCTACTGAAATGGTCTCTGGAATTTCAGGTGCATCAGAAGAAAACATAACGGAACTGTTCTCGAAAGCGTATATGACAACACCTTCTATTGTGTTTATTGATGAAATTGATTCATTTGCTTCTAAACGAGAGAATTTTTAATCTTATGAAATAAGAAACAGAATAAAAATCTTATGAAATGTTAGAAAGATAATAAATATTTTTGTCAAACACTTATGCTCACGCCTTCTACTGAAAAGGGAGAATAAACATTACTGGAACATGTATATTTCAAAACACTTAAATAGGAAATGAGCACAACTAAGATAATAAGATATACTCATTAACTAGTACATAGAAAAATGGACGACGCATTGTAACGCAGCTAATGACGTGCATGGATGAATCACATAGGCTTGTAAAACCTGATGATGAAAAAGATGGTGATGGATTTAATGGCGGTAATGTTGGTTATGTGCTGGTAATTGCTTCTAACAGATACTTTCTATTTCTTTTTTGTATCTTTTCTGGATTGACTTTGTTAGTGCTCGCTGACAATTACTACTTCTTAATTTGTTCCAAATCAGCGTGGATGATTAAAGGCACTGCCGATGATTGGAGAAAAATAAGGAAAAAGAAGAAGAGAAGAAAAAAAAAAAGGAAAATGATGTAACTAAATCCCTTGATTGAAGGCACAAATAATGGATTTGGGAGCCTTTTAAGGTGGATTGTATATATTTTGTAAACAAAACTTGTTTCTGCCTGGTAATTAGCTAAATATGAACATTAAGGGTAATAAAGTTTAAAATAGTGTATAAGAATGAAAAAATCCCTAAAAACAATTAGGCTCCATACATTTTAATTTTATAGCCCATATTTTAATTTACAACCAACTAATCCTAAAATAATAGGCAAAGATTTACCATCCAACTCCAATAGGTTCTCAAAATATACTATTTATTTTTAAAAAAAGATTGCTCAAGCTTTTAAGTTATTTTTCGAATCAGTAATTGTGACTCAAATATTAGTTCAACAAACCAAATCCATTTGAGTGGTGAAAATTAAATTATTAACAAGCTTAAATATGTGGGTTTAAATTTCAAATTTGATTTTGTGAGAAATTTGGAGTGAGTGTTATTTAAACTTGTTAGAAATAGTATAAGGAGGTTGTATATAAATTTTGAAGTCATTTAATGGAGATTTGGACTGGTTTTGAACAAGAATTGCAACTGAAATTCGTGGAAGAAGTTCGTCTGTAAACGCTTGTATAAAGGTGTATAAGATGTGTTTATACACTCATATACACTATTATACAAGATTATACATAATCATACAAAAAGCTGACTTCGTCTTCTTCCTTGCATCTTTTCTGAAATTTTAACTCAAGTCTTGCTCAAATCTACTCCAAATCACTTCAAATTTAAAATTTGAACTCCTTTTGATATTTTCAATCAATTGGAACAACACCTAATTTAAACAACTAACAAACTTAAAAAGTCCTATTTCGAAAGCAAAACTTTGAATGACCTTTAGTGATGGACTTCTACTATTCAATTTTCTTACATTGCAACCAAGTGACACTGAATTAGCTATCAAGTGTATTTCTGTAAATGCAGTGGTACTAACAACTAGCATATCTAGTATTGGTCATGGGTCTTCTCACTTCTGATGGGATTGTGCTTTCTTTCTCTTTTTTCTCTACGACGTGTTAATTTAACTGAACTCATGAGATTGAAATTTGTAATGTTAGTCTTCAATCTGAGTCGTAACTTACCTAAGCGGTAGAGTTAGTGTTTGTAAGTGAATCAGGTTTGGTCATTGGTCAAAATCAAGTTTTCCAAGTTTACATGTGTAAACTTTGGATTTACTTTTGGATTTCGGTGCAAATATAAGAGAACAGACTTTTCTTGTTAGGAGATCTAATCAACAAGATTGTTTAAGAGTCAATTCAAGAAGACCTTAAATTTCATTGACTCAAGTAAATTTACGGTGGTAACAAGTTTTATTCATGCAATTTGGGAGTTTGACCTAGGTGAGTTAAGGCCAAATATTGATATTTTCTTTCATGCTTGCCTTCTCATTGGTGTTATTTGTGCATTTGGTTGGCTTTTCAAATGATAGATTAATAGTTTCAATTATTTTTATTTAAATATCTTTACCATGTAATCCCTTTTTACCGTCTTCACCATCCTCAGTTTGTCTTACCTTATTGCAGATTTACACGTATTATCAGTAACTTTTAAATTTGAAGCTCATAGCAGTAATTTCTCAACAATGGTTGAATATCTATCAAAGATAGGGCAATTGAAACAGGGCTACTCTTAAAGAAGATATTCATGGCATATTTTTTATTCATCTTGCTAGAACTTAAGTCTACCACATATAGTTTTTAGTGCAAATAATCTTTATATATCGCTTCCAATCATATGTCATCATTTTTATTTTTGTCATTGAAATATTGCAATGTACTTTAATCAATTGTTTCTTATTTCTTAAAAGTTTAATTTTGTAAAGTTGGTAATTATTAATATTTTTTTCTGTCACAAAAAAGATGATTTTTGCTTTTGCAAACATGACAAGGTATTAGGAAAAACTAGAAACAAGTACACTATATTACATGTAGGTGAAACACAAAAACCAAAATAGGCCCATATTACAAATCGATTTAGTACATAATTATAGTTACGTTGTTGAATGTGGATGCATGTACTTTTTTTAATACTGAACTACATTGCAGTGTTTCAATTTTAATTAATGTATGTGTGTTATATATATCTCTACCTTCTCATGCTAAAAACTCTGACGTTCTTTCTCTTTTTCTTTTGAATCAGTTAAAGTAAATAATAGTTTACGTTCAAATTACAGAGTGTTGTATATTTTGTTATCATCTTTTTCTAGATCTCTGCATGAAATATGTAACTCAACGGTTTCAAAGAAGAGGAGCAAAAGAGGATTGATTCATATCTGATTTCAATGCTCTTCTGCTGCCTCGTGCAGTTGCTTGGGCAAATTCATAATTCCATTGTTGAGATTTTTAAAAAAGCTTGAAAACTTACATGCCATTTTTAAGTTGTGGTTAAAATTAAAGTTATTTGGTGAAGGTTTAAGCTATTTGATGATATTTTTTGTGAGTCTGAATTCGTAAGAGTCGAAACTCAGTTTTTATATACGATATTATACAACATCGTAAAAGTGTATAATGTTATATAATATTGTATACCGGATGTATAAACACTGTTGAAAACAATAATGAGTTATGCGGCAGTAAACTTAAAAGCATGACTATGTTACGTATTGTTTGGATGGTTGTTTCCGGTTATATTGTATTGTATTGTTACCCAAGATATAATGTTTGTTTTGATTGTTTATATAAAATTGATTGTATCGTATTGTCAAGTCCATTGTTCCGGAACAATGAAAATCCCTATTTTATGAAACGACCAAATTGGTGTGTTGGGATTGTTCCATATTTTCTTTCCAATTGCGCTCATACTTATTATTCTATATTTCAATTTTACCCTTTACCCTATTATTTATATTATAATCACCAAACTAAGAAGTACTTTGTCCCATCTGCCGTGACTACTCAACAACTACTGTGATGACCCAAAAGGTCATCTTGTATAATTTAGCAAAAAACTGTGTTCCAAGGCACCGAAAGCCTTCGTTAATCTCACCTCGATGTGCGTGCACAGCCCGAGCGCGTAGCCGGAAAGTTTTTATGTGGAAATGTATTGAGCTGTTGAATTTATGATAATTAATGGAATAAAGTTGACTTTGGTCAATATTTTTGGTAAACGAGCCCGGACCTGTGATTTGACGGTCCCGGAGGGTCCGTAAGAAAATATGAGACTCAGGCGTATTCCCGAAATCGAATTCCGAGGTGCCAAGCCCGTGAAATGAATTTTTAAAGAAAATTATTTTCTGAAAATAAGAAAGACTTTTGAAAATGAACTTTGATGTGAAATCTGTGTTACCGGGCCCGTGTTATGGTTCCGATGCCCGGAACAGGTACAATATGTGTTATGTGAGTTATCTGTAAAATTTGGAAAGAAACGGACTTGGTTTGATGTGTTTCGGATCAAAATTGGAGAATTTAGAAGTTTATGAAGTTTGAGAAAATTCTATAGATTTTTAAGTTTAATTCATTGGTTTTGATGTTATATTAGTGGTTTAATTACTCGAATAAGTTCGTAGGATGATTTTGAAGTCGTGCGTATATTTGGTTTTGGGCCCCGAGGGCTCGGGTGAGTTCCGGGTAGGTGTCGGGGTGCAAAAGAGTTGGAAAAATCTGGTTTTCGATTTGTTTCTGGTGTTCTGTGTTTTGCTCTCCGCGATCGCGGCGTGACTCATGCGATCGCGATGTGTCTATGGTTGGGGGTGGGAAATTACCCTACGCGAACGCAGGGCCTTGGACGCGATCGCAGTGCCTAGGGGTGGTGCTCTACGCGATCGCGAGGGGCCTCACGCGATCGCATAGCGTTAAAGGGATCTGGGGGCGGGACAGCGTGTTGCTCTACGCGAACGCGATCGCTTGGTCGCGATCGCAATGGTCAGTGTCCAGTACCCCCGCGATCGCTTTCCCTTGTTCGCGATCGCGTAAGTCTAAAACCCAATACTCTCCGCGATCGCAACTCCCTTTCCGCGATCGCGTAGAGTAAACTCTCCTAGTCATTTTAATGCCTTAAAAACAGAAACATTACGGGATTCTCACCACTTTTCTCAACCC